>CP139509.1:365746077-366055674 GCA_021014915.2 Artemisia tridentata subsp. tridentata | reverse complement strand
AAGTAATGTATAGGCGGTTAAAAAGATCTTTTATATGTGAAATATAATATAATATAATCATCAGTAATTTACATAACTACCCCAATGGCTAATTTTAACTACCAGGCCTAATGGCTAAAACTTTTTCTGACAGGCTCAACGGCTATATAGCAGTACCTTTGTATACTAGCAGTACCAATTTTGAACTACCAGTACCTTTGAAAGTTTTATAAAAATCCCTTATAGTTTTTAGCAAACTACCAGCTATCAACGGATTTGAGTTGTCTTTACCAAAAGCCGTTTGCTTAAGGACTAGCTAACTATTTATAATTAAGTATGGTTAGTTAACAACCATATAGTTTTTGGTAAACTATCAACCATCAACGGATTTGATTTGTCTTTACCAAAAGCCGTTTGCTTAAGGACTAGCCAACTCTTCAGTTTGTAAAAACTTGGTGAGTGGAATACCAAAAGCCATGATGGCCCAAAGATGGTGCAATTTCCTTGGATGGAGGAAATTAAAAAGGCAATGATGCTGTGTATCTTGGATGATTGGTTCAACAATTGAAATCATCTAATGTCATGCCTTTGAGTTGAAACTTTCCTTAGGTTGATCTAGATAGAACTTTCTCCTTGAGAAATGCTTCATCCCTTCTAGATATGTGATCTAACTCTCTCTTTTTCAACTTTGCATCATCTTGTATGCTCTTGTCTTTCCTTTCATAAATTGGATTCTCTTCCATTCTGGGCTATCAATTCCTCCCCTGAGATTGTTATCTCTCCTGAAATGAATATAACTTTTGTTGCTCCTTTTTGTTTGGAAGAACTCTTGTTTTGTTATTAACCTGAAATGTGTTAGTTGCAAACCAAAAGAACAAAGTGCAAAGCACTTGATCTATAGCATTTTAAACATTCAAGCCTTTATATAAACAAAACATAGCAATTTTATATCAACAGGACCAATTATGAACTAACAGGACCTTTTGACTAACTAGCAGTACCTTGTTTAAAAGCCAATACCAGTTAAGTTTATGAACAAAAACACATGTTATTCAAAGATTTATCATTCCAATACCTCCTACAAGATATTTGAATCTACCTAAATCAAAAGCTTTGGTGAGAAGGTCTGTCATAATTCTTTTCAGAATCAATTTTAACTACTTGAATTAACCTCTTCTCATTGCAATCCCTTATGAAATGGTGTCTGATTTCAATATGTTTTGTTTTTGAGTGTTGAACTGGGTTTTTAATGATACAAATAGTACTGCTATTGTCAATATAAATAATGGTGTTAAGAAAATTGTACCCATAGTCAAGCATTTGAATTTGGATCCAAATAACTTGCCATAACAACTTGCACCAGCAACATATTCTGCTTCAGTTGTAGAATTGGCCACCATTGTTTGTTTCTTGCATTGCCAAGTGATTAGTCTGCAACCAAGAAATTGACATCCACCAGTTGTGGATTTTCTGTCTAGAGTTGCACCAGCATAGTCACTATCCGAATAAGCCACCAATTCAAAAGATGATTCCCTTGGATACCAAAGACCCAACCTAGGTTGACCCTTAAGATATCTAAAGATTCTTTTGACTGCTGTGAGGTGAGAGATCTTGGGATGTATTTGAAACCTTGCACATACACATACTGAGAACATGATATCTGGTCTTGATGATGTAAGATACATCAAAGACCCAATCATTGATCTATAATTGTGCAAATCCATATCTTCTCCTTCAGCATCCTTGAGTAGCCCTTTGTCTGGATCCATTGGTGTACTTGCAACTTTAGAATCAGCAAAATTAAATTTCCTTAGGATCTCTGCTACATACTTATCTTGGCTGATAAATATGCCTTCTTTGGATTGTTTCACTTGGAGACCCAAAAAGAAAGTAAGTTCCCCCATGGAACTCATTTCAAACTTACTATGCATAAGTTTTTCAAATTGTACACACAAGTCTTGGTTTTTTGATCCAAAGATAATGTCATCAACATAAATCTGCACTAGCAAGATATCTTTCTTTGTTCTTTTGATGAACAAAGTTGGATCAATCCTGCCTCTTTGGAATCTACTTTCTAGTAGAAAACAAGCCAATGTTTCATACCATGCCCTAGGAGCTTGGTGTAGGCCATACAAAGCCTTGGTAACCTTGTAAACTTTGTCTGGATACTCTGCATCAATGAAGCCTGGAGGTTGAGATACATATACTGGTTCTTCAATTTCACCATACAAAAATGCACTCTTAACATCCATTTGATAGACAGTGAAGCCTATGAATGAAGCATAGGCCAAGAAAAGCCTAATTGCTTCAAGTCTTGCAACTGGAGCAAACACTTCTTCATAATCTACCCCTTCTTCTTGAGTATATCCTTGTGCTACCAATCTAGCCTTGTTTCTGATCACTATAACCCTTTCATCTTTCTTGTTTTTGAACACCCATTTGGTTCCAATTGCCCTATGACCTCTGGGCAAATCAACCAATATCCAAACCTTCTGAATCTTGAATTGGAGAAGCTCTTCTTGCATAGCTTCCACCCAACTTGCATCATCTAAAGCTTTGTTTATGGTTTTGGGTTCAGCCTGAGATAGAAAACTTGAAACCAGGCATATATTGGAAGTATCATTATTCTTTTCTTCATAAATAGAGGAGATAAACCCTTCTTCATCTGAAGATAAGACTTGAGATAAACCAACTTGAGATCTTGTTCTAACACTAGAAGTTATGCTTCCAATCACATCATCAGTTGAGTGATCTTTGAGAATTCTAGTGTTTGGTGTTTTAGGAACTTCATAAGTAGTTGGTAGATTGCTAATCCCCACTTCTTCTTGAAAAGAATCATCTATTTGAACATTCAATGGCTCAGCAGTACCAATACTTGAACTAGCAGGACCATCTGAAGAACTAGCAGTACCATTTTCATTAGCACCACTTTCTTGATTCTCTTGATTCTGAGTTCCTTGATCTTCTTCATTGCCTTCATTTGTTGTGTTTGAAGGTCCTTCTTGACTTGAAGATAGATCCATACTTTTCCAAATTGGCATCCAGATGTAATCTTGATCTTTAGGAATTTCAACATTGTCTTCAAAATCTGCATCAACATTAGTATTTGTACCTGTAACAGGTACATAATTCATAGATTCTGAAAGCCTATCAACATCAAACATCCAATCTGGTCCAATTCCTTTCACATTTGTTAGTTTCTCTTGAAACTCTATGTGAAGATTTTCTTCTACTTGCCTAGTGCAAGTGTTAAACACTCTATAGGCCTTACTCTGCAAGGAATACCCTATCAAATAGCCAACATCTGCTTTTCCATCAAATTTGCCTAAATGATCTTTGGTATTTAGAATAGTGACATGACAACCAAAAGGTCTCATAAAACTTAAAGATGGTTTTCTACCAAAGAAAAGTTCATAAGGTGTCTTTCTATGTGGCTTTGTCACAAGAACCCTGTTTTGTACATAACAAGCAGTACCAACTGCTTCAGCCCAAAATGAAATAGGCAACTTAGAGTCTACTAACATAGTTCTAGCAGCCTCTATAAGTGTTCTATTCTTTCTTTCTGCTACTCCATTTTGCTGAGGTGTTCTAGCTACACTAAACTCTCTTTTTATGCCTTTTTCCTTGCAAAAGTCATCCATAACTCTACTCTTGAACTCTGTCCCATTGTCACATCTGATGACTTTGACCTTCTTATCAGATTGGTTTTCTACCTCAGTGATATATGTTTTAAGTATTTCACTAGTTTCATGTTTAGATCTTAAGAAGAAAACCCATGAAAATCTGCTATAATCATCAGTAACAACCAGACAATATCTTTTTCCATTCAAGCTGCATACATTAGTAGGACCAAAGAGATCCATATGAAGCATATGTAAAGCCTGAGAAATAGAGTTTTGGGTCTTGGGCTTACAAGAAGCTCTATGTTGTTTGCCTTTTAGACAGTCAACACAGGATTGGTCGTTTTGGAAAATCTTTTTGGGTAAACCTCTTACTAAATCATATTTTGCAATAGTGTTGATTGTTTTAAAGTTTACATGACCAAGCCTTCTATGCCAAAGCATAGATTCATCCAATGAGGCCTTTGCTACCAAACAAGTTAGACTCTCCTTAGGATCAATGTTCTTTAAATTGACACTGTACATATTGTTCCTTTTTGGAATTTTAAGAAGGATCTGACTCTCATCAGGCATCTTAAAATCAGAAGAAAGAACCATACATTCATTGTCAGTAAAGAGAACATTGTTCTTTTTGTCACACATTTGTGAGACACTAAGAAGATTAAACTGAAGTTCTTTCACAAAATACACATTTTCAAAATCTAGTTTACTGGTTTTGATAGTACCTTTACCAGTGATCTTTCCTTTTATTCCTCCCCCAAAGGTAACATATCCTCCATCAAAAGTTTTGAAGTCTAAGAGGAATGACATGTTGCCTGTCATGTGCCTTGAACATCCACTATCAAGATATCCTTGATCTTCAATATCAGTTGAATGTTCCTGCACATGAATAAACATATTAGTTTCCTTTGGGTACCCAAGCCATGTGATGCGTGGTTTTGCAACCTTACAACAGGTTTTACCTCTCGAGGGATCTCAAGAGGCTTACAACCACACCAGGCAGTGTACCTGACCGATGTAGTATAGTGTAGTGGTAAGTACGGGGGATTGATCGTTCTCCACAGGGAATAGTGTTCGTTAGGTATGAAAAACTACTCTAATAGGTCTAAGGGTGAGAGAAGATTCTTTTTTATGTTTTTATAATTTTATGAAAGCAAGTAAAATCTCGGGTTTGAAGGAGTGGGCGGAATTAATTGCTAGTCAACTAACCCAAGTTACTACGAATGCAAATAAAATAAAATAACAGAAAATGAAAAGGTGGTAAAACTTATATGGAGAGAAATGTGTTTACTTAGATTTCCTTACTCCCTAACTATCTTTTACCGGTTGATTAGTGTGTATTAATTGCGTGGATGACGGGTGTATTCCTTAATACCAATCGTGGGGTGGCGTACGTACTTCCCCAACTCTACAAGCTCCTACTTCACTCCTATGTCGAGCCGGCTAGGAAGCTCCTAACATGGGATCACTAGAATTCGCTCATGCATTAAATACAACCATAAAAACCTTTAGTACGCATTGGTTCATGTTTCTTAAGACGTTCAAGCAAGTCACCGAATAGGAAGTTAGCCAGTTTTCTTAAGCCTAACATAGATGAACAATCATCCGATACAACTAACAACACACTAATAACCAATAATCAATAGCTAGGTTTCATTAGATCTAAGCAAACACAAGATAAATCTAGCCTAGCATGTTAAACAAAAGATAAGAACAAGATAGAATCAAACAACACATAGACATATTGAATGATTAATTGATAACTTATCTTCAATGTAACATGGAAGATCTCAAGGCAAAAAGCCTTGAAAAAGCTGCCAAATTCGTCTTAGGGTTTTCACACACAAAGTTCCTCAATAAGTTCCACACCAATGACAAAAAAATTGCAAAACTATATATAGACTTTCAGATCTGATGGCGTCACGTTATGGAGTGTGACACCGTCACCTCGCCGCTTTTAGGGTTCCCGAATGACCTTCTTGACGCCGTCCCTCTTTAGCTCTCCAAAATCCGTTCTGGCTTATCAAGGCGTGACGCCGTCAGGATTATGCGTGACGCCGTCCCTCTTTAAATTAAGCCGTGACGACCTTGATCACATTAAAGCATGACGCCGTCAGAATTCCATGCAAATTTCTCTGGCTTATCATGAGTAATTTTCACATCCACCTTTTCTTGCCAAGCCATGACGCCGTCCAGAACAAATCCTGACGCCGTCAAAGGTAGTTTCCAGCACAATTTTGAGACTTTGTCGTTTTCTTCACTTTTATGCTCCAAAAACGTCCAAAATGCCTCCTTTTCCAGATTTCTCCTCAAAAGTACCTAAAATGACAAAAGGAACGATTTAGGGCAATATTTGATCAAATAAATACGATTTAGGGCTTAAATGACCCCTTAAAAGCGGTACACTTTTCGCTTCATCACCATGACAGACTTGGGTTTGCCTCTTGCATCAATGAAATCAAACCTTTTCAGGATTGTTGATGCACCTTTTGATTGGATTGGTTTCCAAATCCAACATGCTGAGGACTTAACAGCACTTTCCCTTTTAATCCATTGTGTGGTCTTTGGTCTATCAGTACCAATTTTGGTAATACCAATCTTGGCAGTACCATTTGGTCTAGCAGGACCTTTGGTTTTTGGTTTCCAAATTTGTGTTTTGACCACAGATTTCTTTTGAATAGGACTATTCACAACTTTTGGTACACATTTGAAAGTGTTTCTTGTACCCTTATCAGTTGGTTTTGCAATAACAGGCTTATTTTGTCTAACAGTATGTTTAACATTTGTGATGTTAGACTTAACAAAACTTTTTCTAGGGTGAGTAACATTTGTTTTAGACTTTGATTTACTCCCAGAAACCCATTTATTACAATAAGCATGAAGATGATTAAAGCTACCACAATAATAACAAGCCTTATTGAACATAACAAAGTCATCACCTAGTTGTTGTGACTTAAGGTTGTTCCAATTTCTTTGGCTTCCCCTAGGTTTGTTATTACAATTTTTACAACTTTCAACTATTTTCAAAACAGTTTTAGCCTTAGCTTTAACTTCTACTTTCTTAGGACTGTTTGGTCCTACTTTGATTCCTTTGATAGGAATAGTTTCAACTTCATCATCATCAGATACCCAATCTTCAATAATTAGGACATCTGGTCTTTTATCAGTGAGCACCTTAGAGAGTGGGGCATTCTTAGCACTCTCAGAAGGTTCACTTATCACTACAGATTTAGCTAATGGTTTGTTAATGACTTCATGCACACCTGATTCAGCAAGATTTGATCCTGGAGGACAAGGAATTCCTCTATAAGGAGGTGGACATTCATTGTATCCTATCCCTGACTTTATTCTCTTATTCATCTGATTCTCTACTATGCTCCTAGTACACTCAGAAGCATTTTCCAATTTAGTAACAGTCAGTTGAATATTATCTCTAGCCAATGTAACTTTAGTGCACTCATTCCTTACCATTTCTATTTCTGAATCTTTCAAAAATATTTGTCTATTAAGAGCAGCTTTAGCATCAGAAAAAGTGAGTTCATTTTCTCTATAATGAATAAGTTGTTTTTCTAGTTTGGCCATACCACACTGATGGTTAAATAGTGTTTGTTGGGTTTTTCTGTGTTCTAATACTTCTGTATCATAAGATTTTCTTATAATTTCTAATTCTTTAAGAAATTCACAATTATTAGAACATTTGATAGTTTGTACCTCAGGGGTGGAGAATGCCATCAAAGCCAATTCATCAGAAGTTGACTCATCTTCACCCATGAAACTCCAATCAAAACCCATGCCATCAATAGCAACCATTGCTTTGGCTCAGCAACTTCAACAACCTTACTCTTGCTTTCAAAGCTTCCTTTCTTCTCAAAGCTTCCTTTATTCCTGTTGTCAAACCCTCTACCCTTGTCATCCTGCTTCATAGGTCTTCTACACTCTTTAGAGTAATGACCCATCATGTGGCAGTTGTAACACTCCACTTTTGACTTATCATAGCCAGCAGGCTCATTTCCATTTATCATTATCTTCTTGCTAGTCCTCATCAACAACTTCTTAGCTCTAATGCTTAAAAGTGAAAGTTGCCACTTTATGTCCATCACTTCAAGATCATCAGGATGAATCTCTTGAAGGTCTTCAAAAGTTAATACGGACCCATTGTGTTGAGATGTAAGAAAAGCACACCCAATTGTTTCATCTAAAATGGATTTGGTACTACTAGAAGTACTAGCAGTACCAAAGGTTGTACTGGCAGTACCTTCTTCTCTGCCACCTTTTTCTTCATTATCAACCTTTGAGATGCTTGGGGATGAAACAAAAGCCATATTTCCTGAACTTGACCCAGTAGTCTTCTTTACTTCATGTTCTACAATTTTGAAATTGTTGTAGAGATCATTGAGACTCATCTGGTCAATATCTGGCTTGTTCTTCCAGACAATGACATGCATAGACCAATCTAAAGGTAAACTTCTAAGAAATTTAGAGTTTAGGTCTTCTTGAGTTATCATCACTTCATGGATGGCTAACTGACTTGCAAGCTTCTGAAGTCTATTGAACATACTGTCCAAAGACTCATTGGTTGTGGCTGTAAAGTTCTCAAATTGTTGTTTGAGAAGTGTTTTCTGTGTTTTCTTGGTAGCATCATTACCACCAAACCTAGCCACAATAGCTTCAAAAAGGGTTTTGGCATCTTTGTATTTGTTAAAGATCAGAAGTTGATCATTTGGAATAGTCATCAGTAACATACTCCTTGCTTTTAGATCATTTCTCTTCTGAATCTTTTCATCTGCATTTGATGGTTGGTCTTGTATTCTTGTTACAAGAGCATCATTTACTGTTGTAGTGGTGATTTGGGGTTTAAATGAATTGCCTTGTTCAATGATCTCCCAAAGTGCATAGTCCTGCACTTGAAAGTATTGTTCAACCCTTAGTCTCCACATTTCAAACTCATTTTGCTTAAGTAATGGAAGTTTAGCTGCAACATTTGTTTGAATATGTTCAACATCCATTGTTCTTTTAAATTAGTAAATATCAAGCCTAGCTCTGATACCACTTGTGGAACGGTTTTGTTCTTTTTGTTTGAGATATTTATGTATTGAATGTGTTTAGCATGCGGAATCTACTACAACACACTTAAAAGAACACAAGGTGGTGAGTTTAAGTAAACGTGAGAATGCAATGAACAAAGAACACAACTTTGGTTAACACAAAACGATTCAATATTATTGATGAAATAATACGGATGATCTAAGTATCACCGGGATTACAAAGTAATCTTGAATCTAAGATTGTAAAAGGATTTGTGATTTGAAGTAACTAAGTTACTTGAGAGATAGTTTGTTTTGGTTATGAGTTGGTTAAAGATTGCATGCATGAAGTGGTGACTAAGATATCCTTTTATAAGATAAGGATATCTTATTACAAGATTGTCAAGTGGTTGAATATAAAACTATACTTTGACTATATTGGCGCCTACAATTAAATACAACTACCAATGTACAACTCTGCCATATTCTTCTGTGAACCACAGAAGACTAAATCACTTCTACATAACGTATAACAATGTACAAAGACTAATAATTCAACTAAATATCTATTACAAAATATCTAATCGACTTGACATAAGCTTGGCAGGCTCTTCATAAGCTAGCAGTACCTTCTACCCAGAAGGTACTGGTAGAACATCTTCGTACTCTTCAAAAATCAACTAGCAGGCTCTTTAACATCTTTGGCAGGCTCTTTGACTTGAACATTTTATTCCCAACACATACCCCCCATGGTCTCTTGGAACCTAGGACCACTACCTGAACTAGTTCCTTGGGAACTAGATTCATTAAGTGTTGCCTTGGATCAGGGCTTACTTATGTTACCATTGACCTGCTCTGCTTCTAAGCTAGCAGCAGTAGTGGCAGCCTTCTCCTCATGGACAACCTCATCTGCTATAATAATTGTAGGTGCACTAGACTGAGGTATCTTAGTGCCCTTTCTCTTTGGCTGCCTAGGTTTTTGGGTCTTTTGTGGTTGGGAGGTTGATGTTGGCAAAATTGTGGGTGTGTTTTGGGTATCAGTGGGGATTTATGAACTTTCACCCATTTGTTGTTGGCCTTGCACCACCATTGTTTGAAATAAAGGTGTTACATTACCAGAAAATCCTTTACCAATTCTTTTCATATTATAGAAAATCTTTTTGGTATGAGAAGGTGCAATATATTGTCTCTTATGAGTGACCTTCTCAGAAAATTGTTATCCATAAACACTTGCAAAAACCTTTGATAGATATAAAACTTTCCTTGCAGATTATCCACGTTATTAACCATACTATCAAAAATTAATTTTGAAAAGTTAAACTTTTGGTCTGTAGCCAAACAGATTATGGCAGATATGCTAAACTCATTCCAACTAGTTTTTTTAGGACTTAAGCATTGTAAATCAGTATGGATAAGAAATTTCCATTGATGGGAGAAGAATGATTTGTAAAAAGTCAGTTTATCTGTTTGCTTCTCAAACCCCATCAATGCAAGGTTTTCCAAAATAGTATAGTTTGAAATACATTCAACACCTTCTTCATCTGCTAGTCGAAGAGATATTCTAACAGATGTTTTAGTGATAATTATCTTCATACAAGGTTTTCAAAAATAGTATAGTTTGAAATACTAGGGCATGTATCTGTACTTCGTCATTGATTGTTTTAGCCACAGCAGAAGACCAAAACTGTTCAATGTGGGAAATATATATAGTCGGATTAATAGTTAATGCATACCTAATAGGGTGTGCATTTAAGAAATCAACAATCTGTTCAAATCCTTCACTTTCAGTGGGTTTTTGTAAGAAAGCGATCATGTTATGAGAATCGGCAAACTTAAGGTTCGACATTGTGTGGATTGGTGGGTTTTGTCATTAGATGATAAAATTGAGTTAGGGTTTATGTTTAGAGAGTATTATGTGTGAAGGAAATTGATTAAACTGAATGATTGATTGATATAAGCCCTTAATCGAATAATTTAGGAAACATTCCCTTAAAAAAACCAGCAGTAGTAACCTCCTCAGCACTAAGTTATGCCTAGCAGCATTAACATTCAGTTACCAACATTAACTCCAAACCAGCTTAGTTATCATCAATCCATCATCTTTTCTTTGCTTACCCTGCAAAATGTTAGTCCAAAAACAAAACAAACACAACAAATAAAAATTTTCACAATAATCACAACATGATTAGACTTAACAGTTTTAAGTATAACCAACTGCATTAACTTAGCACTTTTAAGTATGACTAGCAGTTCTAATTATACTTAATAGCAGAAACATTTAATGACTTGAATAACAGTACTAATCCATATAAAACTCTACAAAAACATAAAGAGATCAAAGACTTTAAAGATTTAACATGCCAATACTAGCAATCAAATATTGAAATCTACTTACATCAAAAGCTTTTGTAAGAAATCTGCAACATTCTTGTCAGTATGGATTTTAACCATTTGAATCAATTTCTTATCATTGCAATCTTTAATAAAATGATGTCTGATCTCTATATGCTTTGTTTTTGAATGAAAAACAGGATTTTTAATTATGCACATAGTACTGTTATTGTCAATAAAAATATTGGAATGCATAAAATTGAACCCATAATCAAGTAGTTGATTCTGAATCCAAAGAACTTGTCCACAGCAACTTGAAGCAACCACATATTCAGCTTCTGTTGTGGAATTTGCAACCACAGTCTATTTCTTGCACTGCCATGATATCAATCTACATCCTAGGAATTGACAACCTCCTGTTGTGGACTTGCTATCCAAGCTGGCTCCAGCATAATCACTATCAGTGTATGCCACCAAATCAAAAGGAGAAACTTTTGGATCCCAAAGGCACAATTTTGTTTGACCTTTTAAGTACCTAAAAATCCTTTTCACAGAATGAAGATGTGAAACTTTGTATTGACTTGGTATCTAGCACATGCACACACTAAAAACATAATATCAGGTCTTGAAGATGTAAGATACATCAAAGAACCAATCATTGACCTAAACAAATGAACATCAACTTCTTCACTATCTTCATCCTTGAGCAGAGGCTTTGTAGTTTCCATTGGTGTGCTTGCAGTCTTGACATCTGTAAACCCAAACTTCTTCAAAATTTCAGCAACATATTTATCTTGACTGATAAACATACTATCTTTCTTCTGTTTCACTTGTAGTCCAAAAAAGAATGTAAGTTCTCCCATAAAACTCATCTGAAATTTATCATGCATCAACTTTTCAAATGCAATGCATAACTCCTTCTTTGTTGAACCAATGATAATATCATCCATGTAACACCTCCAATTTCGTGATACGCAGCGGAATTCAAGCTGGGTGTTACTCTACAGTACAACAGTTATAGTAATAGAAAACGATCTCTATTTGAGTCATTTTTGAAAGATTTATCATTTGAATTATTATAAATATCAGAGTTTACAAAAATGAGGTCCCAGTAGTTTTACAACTTATTTAATAAGTTTCGAATGATAATGAGATAAACATGCTAAAAGTGTCAACACCAAGATTGGTGATTTCATAGAGTTTATAAGTAAAATAGTAAATTTGGACAATAAGTAAAATGCATGAATAGTTTCTAGATCACAATTTCGTACCACCAGTTAGAAAAGAATATTTTGATTTCGCTAAGTTCAAGACACCAAAAAGGTTTTCTAGTTATGTGTAAGAGGTTGTATTAAAGTACTCAAGCAGTGTAGGTAGTTACGCACCCTGATGTGTAGATAGTTACGTACCCAAGTAGTGTAGGTGGTTACGCACCCTGATATGTAGGTAGTTACATACCCAAGTAGTGTAGGTGGTTACGCACCCTGATATGTAGGTAGTTACGTACCCAAGTAGTGTAGGTAGTTACGTACCCAAGTAGTGTGGGTGGTTACGCACCCTAATGTGTAGATAACAAGTGAATAGCATTGTACTCGAATAATCAAGCAAGTATTTAGATAGACAAGAAGCAATTTGAGTAATCAACCATGTAAAGCGAGAAATGAGTTTAAGTAAAACGAGCATGTATCTCCCCAAAGAGTATAAAGTTATTAAACGAGTAAAAAGTGGGGCTATGACTCACAGTAATATGTAAAAGTTTAGATTACTTGTGAAAGCAAAAGCAAGTAGTTGAGCATGTATCTTCCCCAAAGATAGTATGAAATAATTGAAAATAGGGGCCATGAACTCAACTTAGTAGTCTGGATGGAAAACAAATCAAGTATAGAGAATAAAATGCTCCGACACGCAACCTAGGTGAATATGTCAAGTTTCAGTATTCGTATTCATATGTACGTGAGTTTTAATATTTGTATCGTAACGTTTTGGTTGACGGGTAAATGTTAATTGAGACAACATGAAATCTCTTCAAAAGTTGGTGGATGATAAGATTTTATTATATTTCATATTTTTATGTTTATGTTTCGTTTGATCGTTTATCGATGTTTCATGTATATAAGTTTTATAAATAATCCTGTGTTGTTAGTTATATTTCTTATATAGGTTTTATAATAAATCCGAAATCATTAAGTTGTAAAATATATTATCGAAGTATAAAAATATTGCTCTTTGTACCCTTGAATTTTCATAAAATGACAACTTTTACCCCTCTACTTTGGTAAATTGACAGTTTTTACCCTATAGTTTCAAAAATGACATTTTATAACCACTTATATGGATTTTTGTTAAAATCAGCCCTTATATTACTAACTTTGTAAAATTTACACTTTCGGCCCAAGAAAACACCAATTTTAAGTTTTGACAGGTTTTACCCCTAAAGCTTTTTATACGTTTCGTTCTTAGTCTTAATTTTATTTTAAACGTGTTTTTAATTTAGAAAAAGGTGAGGCTTGCTACGACTTATTAAAATAAGTTATATTAAGTTTGAAAATAAGTTATATAGGGCTTATTGGCTTAATTTCTAGCTTATGGCTTTAGAAATAATTTATATGGGTGCGTTTGGTTTTATTACAACTCGCCCAAAAGAAAGATTTATATAGGCGAGGCCTTGCAAGATTTTTACAACTTTCTTGTTCCTTTTAATAGTTTACTGGGTGATCTTTTAAATGGTTCAAATCTAAAGTTCTAAACCTTTGTCGTTTGCTCACAATAATTATTCAAAGTAAGGAGGTTGGGACAATTAATAAAGGGGCGTTTGGTTTCAGTTAGCGACAAGCCCAAAACAAGGCTTAATTAAATACGGGGCGAGACAACATTTTTACTACGCTTTTGTTCATTTAATATCTATGCTGTGTGGTCATTAGGATGGCCAAGTTTCAGATTTTATGGGTATTGTTTAGTAGTCGAAATAAATAGGCAAAGAAGGGTGTTTGGCTTGTTTTGACAAAGAAAGAACAGAAAAATAAAATGAGATTTTGATCTCGAAACCTTATGATACTTTTCCCGTAGCTTGTTGACAGGTTATTAGACTTATTAAAAGTTATTTTCTTAGTAGCTTATGGCTTAAATGAAATCAAATCACAAGAGAGTGTTTGTTTTGGTTTCTTGACAAAAACAGAAAAGAAAAGAATGAAATAGTTTAAAACAGGCCTTACTGCCCAGCTCTTGCCGTACATTTTCAGGACTCGTGCTCCTGTTTTTTTGAAGAAAACATAGTTTTGGACAACTTTTGTGTTTTAACTTTTCAATGAAACGGACCAGAAATGCCTCGTTTTGCGTGTTTTAACATTCCGTCACAGAATGTTTTCGACAGATTTTAAGTAATTTCAATTGGCCATATCTTTTGACTCGTGTACACGTTTTTGGTGATTCAAATTGCTATATTTTCATTTTAATTTAATGTCATCTACAACAATATGTAAACTACCAAATCTATATGTAGTTGGTTTAGTAGGAAATTTGAATAAAAAGTCTATTATTTTAACATTTATTAACCTAAGTTAACATATAGTTCCTCATAACTTGTTTTAAAGATTTTTGACCTTAGCTTTCTATTGAAACTGATTTAGTGACATGTTTAAGAGTATTACAAACTTATAAAGGATAGAAAAAGGATTGAAATGCTTACAAGTTTAAAAATCCGCCCATGAGGATAATCGACTAGATTATTTCCTAGATGAACCCAATACTTTTTCCTTCCTTCTAGGCTTCAAGCTAAACTCCTTTGGCTTCTTTTTGGAAACCTAGATCAGATTGTAGGTGAGTGGGTGAGTGCTTGTGTGTTTCGAATAGGTGGTGAGTAAAAGGAAGATATGTGTATCGATTTATATAGAGGGAAGAAGTTAAGGTTTCTAAAAATTCTAGGTCATTGTGTTGTGGGAGAGGGGACATGGTGATGTGGTGTGTTGAAGGTTATGTGGTGCCATGTGATGGAGGTGATGTGGTTCATACTTTTTCTATTTTATAGCCATAAAGTTTAAGTTTGTTTTGAATGGTTTGAAATGGGGCTAGGTGTCGCATAGTGTTTTAGAAGGTGCCATGTGATGCTTGTGATGTGGTTTGATCCATGGCCAAGAGTTTCACCTACATTCTTTGACCATGGTAAAACTATCAAGGGAACATGGTGTGTTGGAGTAAATATTGACCTAGAATCATTCTTATGGTGCAAGATTTATTTAGAAGTAGGTTTGGAATGGTTTGGTTTAACTTTGTTTAGAATCGAACCAAGTAATGTCATATAGATCGAATGGCTTTAGTGGTTTGTTCATAGGCTATAATGAGTTTTACATGAGGTTTAGGTGAGGTAACAAACTTAATTTAGAGCTTGGTTTATGAATTTATTGGTTAGAAAAATAACTAGGGTTTGTTTGATTTAATATTGTGTCGAATTAGGTAAAAACAAAAGGAAATTGAATTGTGCTTAAAGGGGTTGTACCATGGGCTTATTAGGGTTGTACTAGAGCTTAAGAAATATAGAAATAATATTTTTAATATTTGATTAGGTTAAAATAAATATAAGTTAGTTTAATTTAGTTTAAAAGTAATAAAGATAAAGTTTTAAGTTTTGTGCTATAAGCACTTGTACTCTAGGCATTAGGGTGTTGTACTCAAGTTTATTAAGTATATGAAATATATTTTTAAAGCTTGGATAATGTGTTTCAAAATGAATACATTGAGGTTTATAATGAGATTAATATTAGGTTTTTATGCTTTAATGACTTGTACCTTGGCTTGAAAGACTTGTACATTTATAATTTGTAGAAAACATGTCCATAGTAATTAGGGTTTGTGATTTGATCACATAAAATCATAGATTTGTAAAATTAAGGCTTGTATCGGGAGTTAAAGTGAATTTAGGGTTTCTTTGCTTTAAGGACTTGTAGTCTAGGTATAACATGTTGTACTTTAGCTTTTATAAGTTAGTTGTGTAAAATCATAGTTATAATAAATTAGGGTTTCGTGAAATCTTTAATAAATAGCAAACGTTTAGTTTGAAAGTTTAATATTCGTACATTAACGAAATAATGTAAAATGGTAAATAAAAGTTGAAAACTTTTATACTTGTCGTATAAGGATTGTTTATTTAAAACGAACTTAAGACATTTTGGTGCTGGTGAGTATTTTTATTAGGAATGTGAGTTATGTCACATTAGTTTTGTTGTTGTGATCAGATAAACTGGTAATGTTTAATCTTAAAAAAAATTAGACGTGGAAAATGGACATGTATTCTTTCGTTAGAATAGTAATACAAGTGGAAATTTACCGGTGGTTACAATCCACATACACTTGCACCAGCAAAATATCACCTTTGTGCCTTTTGATGAATAAGGTCTTGTTAATTTTTCCTCTGTGAAACCCATTGTCCAACAGATATATTGACAAGGTTTCATGCCCTGCTCTAGGAACTTGATGTAGCCCATATAGTACTTTTTTAACCTTGTAAACTCTATCAAGAAAGTATGGATCTTCAAACCCTGGTGGTTGACATACATACACCTCTTCTTCAATCTTCCCATAGAGAAAAGCACACTTGACATCCATATGATACACCACAAAATCTTTAAAGGAAGCATAAGCTAAGAACAACCTAATTGCTTCAATTCTTGGAACAGGGGCAAAGACATCATCATAGTCAATCCGTTCTTCTTGTGTGTACCCTTGAGCTACCAATCTTGCTTTATTTCTTATCACAATTCCTCTTTCATCCTTCTTGTTCCTGAAAACCCATTTAGTGCCTATAGCCCTTTTTCCACTTGGTAACTCCACCAAAGTCCAAACCTCTTGTAATTTGAAATGTAGAAGCTCTTCCAGCATAGCCTCTATCCATCTTGGATCATTTAATGCTTGAATCACATTTTTGGGTTCTACTTGTGATAAGAAGCAAGAAAACAAGCAGTTTTGAAGGTCTTGATGACTGTTTCTTTGTTTAAGAGTTCTAACAAACAGCCCATGTTCCTTCAAATCCTTTGACATCTTCCTTGTTTGTGTAGCTGAATGCACATCTCCAATCACTTGTTCAAGAGGATGATACTTATGAATTCTTGTGGTTGGAATAGGACTGACTGGGATTGTTGCATCCAAATTATTCATAGCAGCCACTTCAACATCATCTTCAACATCACTGTCAACCCATATTTCTTCCAAAGAAGGCATGTCTGGATCAAATGGAAATTCATTTCTTTTATTTCCATCAACAATATTAACTTCTATGCCAGCAGCATTAACAGTTGAACTACCAATATTAACATTTTTAGTCTTGTTTCCATCACTAGCAGTATTAAGATCATTAGTATTGTTAACTTTATCATCCTTCTCTTGATTATCACATTCAGTCACTTTTCTTGATTCTTCATTAAACTTCTTTTCATCATCACTTGAATCTTCATTATCACTTAAAGGTTTGACTTTATCTTCTTGAGAACTCTTTGGATCTTAGGAGAATGGTGGATCAACAGTCTATAATGGTAGAAAAATATAATCCTTTGCAGGTTCTGTCTCCTTTCTAGCTTGACCTCTACTATTACTTGCTTCTATACCTGCAAAACCATTAGACTGTGTACCTGGAACAACTGACTCATAATTCATTTTTCTTGTTAGTGCATCAATATCAAATAGCCAATCTGGTCCACTACCTACAACATTAGGTGTACTCTCACTAAACCTAATATGCAAGTTTTCTTCCACTATCCTTGTTCTACTATTAAATACTCTAAAGGATTTACTATTCAAAGAGTATCCAACAAAGAAACCTTCATCAGCCTTACCATCAAATTTGCCTAAGTGATCTATGGTATTTAGAATAGTAACAGGACACCGAAGTGTCGGTCAGCAAATACCCAAATGTCCCTGACAAAGATTTAAACATAAAATAGCCTCGACACTCACTGACAGGATACCAGTGATCATTTCACTCACTGATAATCAGTGAGAATGTCTCTCCCTAATAAAGGGATGACGCTCCGACAGCACTCTTCAAAGAGTTAGAAAAGACCAACTGAAGATGCGCTTTACTCATCTGATACAGTCTCAGTGAGTAAGGTAAGTGAGAAAACATCAGGGACACTGAGATCTGACAAATGTCTCTCTATCCTTGATGGCCTTTCTCTCATTGACAATCAGCACCTCACCAACCTTTGATGGATCGTGTTTTGGTTGAAATATTGTGAATCGGGAGGTTGGGGATGATGATAAAACATCATCTTCATGGTAAAGGTTAGAGAGAGAAGTGTAGAGAGATAAAGAGGAAACCTGGTTTTATTGATAATGAAAGAGAAAGTAAAATACACAAATAAGCTTCACCCTCCTAGTGAAGTGTAGGAGGGTATAAATAGGCAAACAAACACAAGACTTTACATTAATGATGCTTCTAGTTCTTGTGTTTGTGCCATACATAATAACTAATATAATCCCAAATATGTTGTCACATTTTAGTGCGAGAAGCATTCCCAACAATCTTCCCCCAATGTGGCAACATATGAGATTACTTACATCATTTCCTACAAGTACAAATACAAATAAAGAAAGGTCTTCATAAGGTCTTCACTTGTAGTCAAACGATGTAATATGCATGAACTGGATTTACTTCCCCCCAATTCATGCTGCATGTCTTTAACGGCTTCTTCATCTACTTCTTTTTGGTGAAGTTTCTGAATCTGCTTCCCCCCAAACTGACAACCGTCTTCAGCAGATTCGAAACTTTAATGTAGTTAACATGTCTTCTATCTTTTGAAGGTTGTAAGTACGCAGCGGAATTTGTAGATGACATTGTAAACCACACCAAGGAAATCTGACTAGTACTCAGTAACGATTATGCTCAATGCGGAAACTCCGTTCAGGGGTAACATGCAAGAAATTAGCAAGATCTTCTCACATAAGTAGGCTACTTCACACTTCACAACCTGCGAAAGTTGAAACGAGTACACCAAAATCACAAAACTGAACCACTGATCATCTCTGCAGACGTCTTCCGGTAGTAATAAAATTATATGCTCGATCACGTGAGTCTGTTATGCGTCCCCGATGTGCACATTTCTTCCCCCTGAATGCAGATACATCTGGAAAAAGAGTGTTTTCGTAAAAAATGCAAGAAAAGTCAAAGATACATCTACTCTCTCTTCCCCCACGATGTCTTCGCAGAATCGGAAGCATACACACTATGGTTACGATGAAAACGGAGGCAGCGTAAACCCTGTATGTCCAATTAGTTGAAGATGTGTGAAGTACCAAAAATAGCCCGTGAGAATCAACTACTGATAAAATCTCTACTCTTCTATACTCTTCTCATTTAACTCTTTACCGACCCCATTATCATTCTGACAGCTTTTTGTAGTGACCGCTGATGGAGAAAATCCACTATGACGAACTTGAGACTGAAGTAGAATAACCCAAGCTTGTGACTTAAACTTGCACTGTTGTCTGATTAAGAACCTATACTGAGCACTACAATGTAACTCCTTTAAGCATAGGTCGTTTCATATACCCATCCAACCTTCCTTTACTGTATATGAACTCATCTTGAATAATCCACATCTTTGTGTGACACTTGAGTACTACAACGCAACTCCTTTAAAGTGATAGCTATACTCTGTGATCACAACAACGTAACTCCTTACATCAGGTATAACTAGATAACTCAAGTCTTAATCATTTTGAACAACCCTGATATCTCGAACAAGTCTGGCGTCAGGTTATAAGCTCGAACAAGGATCTCGAAGAATCATGCATCCAACCAACCCCGATATCTTCAAGATACTAAGTACACGCACCCGTGATATTCCACTTAAACCTCAAATAAATAATAAAGAATTAACCCCGTAGTCACATCTTGCGGTTCAATACCCAACACTAGCCTTTTGACGGTTTAAGTGAACTATGATAATGGTTTTATCCCGATCTTGTCAAAAACGTATCCCGTGAAAATTTGTAACACCAAAATACCACTCTATAACGAGAATGTTATTCAAAATTTTGGCTAAATATAACTCTATACCAAAAATTTCGGATGTCATTTGTGAGTCCACACAGCCCAGTCATGCCTGTCATTTCGTAGTCCAATAAATTAATAAGCCCATGCCAACTGATTAACTTATAAAATATGAGGCCCAACACCCCTAATTATTTCGGGTATATAAGGATAACCATAACATAACCCTAATCTAATTAGTCCGCCCCCCATCTCTAACAAGCAGACACCAAAATAAATCTCAAACCCTTATCTCAAAAACTCTCCGCCCCACTTTCACCTATCTCCTCTCTTCAAACATATTCAACACAAGAACACATCTCAGCAAATTGATAAATCCGCCCTCTTCATCACCTATTCTCACTTCAACCCAATCACCCATTTCCCAGATGAACATCAAACGTCTTACTCGATTTTATTATATTGTTCTAACACAAGACGTGGTTTTCAAGATCTCGTATACGAGCTCTCTGGTAGGTTTGATTTACCTTTTTGTTTTGTTGTAACATTGAACGAAACAAAGAGAGAGTCAAACATAATTGTTTTAACTCTTTCTTTAAGGTTTTCGGATATTTAAAGAAGCTAAGCTTCGATATAAATCAGTGATGTTTTTCGTGTCGACCTTTAAGAGTCTTGATATAACTTTGTATTACACGATAGAGAAACTGAGATAAATTAATTTTGCATTTCTTTTGTTGTTGTGATGATGAAGAGTATATGATATATTGAACTTGTTGACTGTTGTCGTCGAAGGGTTTAGGATAGTTGATGGATTTGAAATTGTTGGGTTGGACTTGGGTTATTATTTATCTGGTCATCACTTAACTTCTTCCTTCATTTTCCTTTTTGTTGTTAAAAAATGTTTATGACTGATGATGGTTTACTGGAGTCGTCTGCTTCATCTTCATTCTTTTATTATTATTTTTTCGTTGACCGGTTTGACCGTTGACCGATTGACCGTTGACCGGTTTGACTGATGACTGGATAATCCATTTGCGATAAAGCATTTGCGATAACGCATTTGCGATAAAAAAGGGTTTGTCGAAATTGCTTATACAAGTAATTTCGATAATCATCTGCAGATGAGTTTTCCGATGAGTTTTCCGACAACTTTTCCGGCCGTCTCATTTTTACCAGTTTTTCGACCAGATTCAGACCAGTTTTATCGGACCACCTATCGGACCCTTTTTCTGACCAAATAACAACCATAAATCTTCACGGAATGATCAAATCAGTCACACAAAAAAAAATTGATAAATATGTATAAGGACAGAAAAATGGACCAGATACACAAACTGTTGAGAAACTGCTGATAGTACAATATGACAAGAAAATATTGACCAATAAAATCACTAGTGCAACAGATTCAAAAACAGTTTAGATCCACACAAAAAATAGCATTCAAACAGTTCAGATCCAAAGAAAAAATACGATTTTGACAAGAAAAAATTCACACAAATCAACCAAAACTGTGAATCGGGAGGTCTTGGAAGATGAAAGAACATCATCTTCATGGTAAGGGTTTAGATAGAGAGAGATGGAAACTTGTATTATTGATAATATGGAAAGGTGAAAAATACACACAAAGCTCACCCTCCTAGTGAAGTCTAAAAAGGGTTTAAATAGGCTAACAAACACAAGGCTTTACATAAATGACGGTTCTAGTCCTTGTGTTTGTGCCTTACAATTAAGCTAATATAATCCCAAATATGTTGTCACATTTTAGTGCGAGAAGCATTCCCAACAACCTTCAAATCAAACTGATCAAAAAGTTATGACTGATCAACATGACTCCCTGTACAAGGCTCAAGATCAAAGACATCAAGAATCTAGGATGAACTCAGTGAACATCAACCGCAGTAGTTCATGCCTTAGATATTGTCAAAGAGTTCTTAATGCTCATCAGCCAGTGTGAACAACAAAACTCTAGCTCAAGAACTGGGGATCATCAAAGGCAGGAATACCTTGATGTTCTCTTAGTTCTCTGACCAAAGACCAAGAAGGATAGGTGAAGACCATAGAGTTTAAGCTGGAAAACTCTTATGAAGATAAACTTTGTTCCTTCCGAAGACACAAAAGAAGCTCATGGGAACCTGGTGCTGTCAACTCCGGTAAACCAAAAGGACATCAAGGCTAGATGTCTAGGCACGTGCCTATCTACGAATAGTTGGCAAGATCACTATTCCCACATGAAGCAACAATAATCTCACCGCTATATAAACCCGTCGCAACTAAAGCAGAATGTGTGCATTCAATAGAGAGTAAGAAGTGAGGATATCACAACATAGTTAGAGTGTTAGAAAACTCAACACACTTAGAACCCAAGCCTAGCTTGCTTCTAAGTGTCTCTTAATTTGTCTCTCATCGGGGATAGCCGTCTGCAACTATCCTCATTCAGAAGCCAACTAAGTCATTAGTATGTCTAAGCGGGTTCTTAAGTAACCTTGTAATTTCGCTAATCATGAATCATAAACTCTTTATACTTTCCATGTCCAAATGGCACGTGTTTGTGTTTATTTTGTTAATTCGTGAGTTGCTCAAGTTAAACAAGACCAACAAGTGGTATCAGAGCGGGTGGATCATGCTTATGATCTAAATCCGTTCTTAAATGACTACTAATAACTTTTAGCCATTCTTAAATAACGGCTAATAACATTCAACCAACATCATCCATCAATACACACCAACTAAATCCCCTACCAAAACTGCCTTAATGAACCTTTCAAATTTAAAGGCTACTTTAAACCGTTCTTGTGCAAAGGAATGCTCGATAATAACCACCCTCGATCCACCATGCAAGTCACTTCCATCACGACCGGCCTTCAAGGGATTCTAGACAACACACGTACTCCATGACGTTGTGGGTCAAGAATCTCATGTACCTTTGATCTGAAGGAGGTTTAAATGGACTATGATGTCCTGTATAATCGCCCTTGATCTTCAAAGGTCACGTATATGGAAAGAGTTTCTTTTTTAATTAGACTCTCATTAGCCATCAAAGTTGTGACATTTGTAAGTTCTCAAAGGTTGATCTCTGTTGCAACCTGTATGGTCGAATATGAGGGGGTTCAGGGGTATCTGAAGGAAAAGATAGAGTGGGAAGGAGGATACGTCTTTAGGGATAGGTACAAATCGTACAAACAGGGGCAATTCACTGCATAAAGTTGTCCCTGTTCTTTCAGAAACCGAACCTAAAGATATCCAGCAACTTAGGAAGAAATTCATTAATGGTTATCTCCTAGTTGCTGCCCAGCTGGTAAGCTAGAAGACACGCTTACAGCCTGGTTTATACTTGGCTAACTCAATAGAAGGACGGGAAACACAACTGAGTCCTCCCATGCAGCAAACTTGCCAGGTAACAACAGTCCCTGATGCTTGCTCTGAACAACGCTGATACACCAGTTGGTCTTACCTAAATAAGAATCAGCTTGTGCAGTTCATGGACTATATTGCTCAAACCAGGTAGGAAGCAAGTACTTCCTGAGTCTACAAAGATTCTGACCAGAGTGGTTGCTGGTTCACAGAGCACTGAAGTACGAAGACGCTGGACTACAGACTAAAAAGCTTGCAGAACTAAAGAGAATAGAGTCAAGCTCCAGAGTGTATTCGTACTTGATCTACATCAATAGAATTAGGTATGAAAATATTGTAATTCTTTGATGTAATAATCAGTATATAAGAAGAAGCCTTTGCTCACTTACTTCTGATTAAGTTTAGATAACTTACAAATTCTAGTCATGAAGAGATTAATGTGAACCAATCTTTTCTATCATGTAAATTATGAATAAAAGTATCTAATCTTCTAGAGAGCATGACTTACTGACAGCCTGTTTACAGGTTAAGTAAGTCACTCCCTAAGGACCTTTCAGGATGACACCCTGAAAGGTCTCAATGTCTGTTATTCTAACTGACAGACATTCAACAAAGGAACTGAGTTCCTTAGCCTAAACCATAACCATAAATGCACAAACCCTAAATGCTTTCACTGAAGTTGCAGCTGTTGAGGGGGAGAAGGCATTTATGAGAATCTTCGATAGTCATGACTGAAGTTGTTTGAACTCCACAGTTGTCAAACAGTCTCCATGTGGTAGCCAAGTGAGGAGCTTGAAATCTCCATAGAGCATCACCTGAGTCAGGCTCATATAGCCTATTCAACTTTACCCATAACTCCTTGTTTTTATCATCAGTAGGATCAGTGGTCCTGAACTTCTCTTGAACTAAACTCCAAAGTTTATCCAAGTCCTCTCTATCAAATGCTTTGATCAAGTCTTCAAAGAACTTATAAACCTCTGATTGACCTCCTACCCTGATAATTTTCCAGCCTTTAATAACTCCATCTGAATAAACCTCCCAGTCAATGATGGGATGCTTGGCTGAAATAGGATCCAAATTGAGTGTTTCTGGAACTACTACCATCATACCATGAAGCTGTTCATTAGTCAACACTTCTTCTTCTTCTTATTCTTTAACTTCTTCTTCTTCTTTCCCTTCCTCAGTCCTTTGCTTTTTGGACTCCTCATATTCTAATTGCTCACCTGCTCTTTTCTCACCTCTGCTTGTCTCAACTGTTTCTGTTTCACCTCTTAAGAACATCTGAATTCTTCTATGAGCACTAAAGTACAACTTCTCTATTTCTTCATAAGATCTTCATTTGAAGTGTTTTTCCTTCCAGTTGTCTTGATGTTTCAGATATGTCTTCATGTAACTTAGTTGTTCCTTTCTTGTAGGAGGTTTCTTCTGAGCAGCTTGCTTCTTGCTTTGACTCTTTCTAATCTGCTCCAATAAGTCACTAATGGCTTGTTCTTGTTCTTCAGTTGTGACTTGTGACCTTTCCTCCTCTTATAGCTTAGCAGCTAATTCCCTATCAGCTTGTTCTTGAGCAGCTTTTTCTTGTTCTTCTTTGAGTAACTTCTGTTCAACCATGAACTGAGCAATTCTCTCTTCTTCAGCTATCCTAGCTACTTCTTCAGCATGAAGTCTTTGAGTAATTTATTCATCATGAGCAATTTGATATTGAGATTTCAGACTGATCTTCTTGGATGGTGGCTCATCTTCAATCATTACACTTTTTCCCTTGTTTGCTCTTGGTCTTCTTGGGTAAACTGCACCAGCAGTACCTTGAAAAACACTAGCAGTACCTTTATCTTCACTGGCAGTACCTTGTTGACCTTGAGCAGTTTCTTCCATAAGAACATCTGGCCTCCCCTGATTACCATATTCCTCTTGCACCAATGAGACATTAGGGTCTTCATCTAGCTCAGCTATCTTCCTCCCCTGTTTGGAAGATTCCTCACCCATGTGTTCGTGTGAACCATCACCTGAACTAGAAGATGTAGAAGATTCCACCAAGTAAGCTGATCTTTTTCTTTGAAGAGTCTTGACTTTCTTCTCTAATTTCTTCACCTTCAAGACTAATTTGGTGTAGACCCTTCCAAAGACTTATTTGTGTGTTGTGAGCTCAGCCTCCAAGGTAGAAACCTTATCTGACAATTTTGTACATAAATCCATCAATTCATTAAGTTTCTGACTGCCCTCAGCACTTCCTGATGTGTTACATTCATGGAGAGGTGCATCATGGGGCATAGACTCAGACTCCACCACTAGTACTTGGTTCAAAAGATCTAGGTACTGTAGGTGTTTCCATAGGTTGGGTCTTACTTATGTTACCCCTTTCCTGCCCAACTTCTAAGCTTGTGACAGTAGGAGCAGCCCTTCCTACATTGACATTGTCAGCCTCATCTGCATCATGGGAATGGGTAGGAACTCTGTGCTGAGGAACAAAAAATCCATCTCTGGATAAAATCCTAGTGGGTGATGATGTGGGTTGTGAGGCTGATTGTTCTGAGCTTGTGGGTATGTGTCGGGAATCAACTGGGGTTGTTGACCCTTGATCTTGTACCTGTATCATGGAATCAAACAAAGGTACTTCTACCCCACTATACCCTTTTGAGGCCATCCTCATGTTGCTAAAAAGTTTTTAGGTAAGTTTTGGTGTTTGATAAACAGTTTGATGAGGTAGAAGCTGACTTTTCTTCATATTCAAAATTGTTTGAATGAACCTTGGATACATCACAAATTTTGACTTACTGTCCACATTCTTTAGCATTTCTTCACAAATAAGTTTTGAAAAATTAAAAGTCTTATTGGTTGACAAGAAAATGAGAGTAGTTGCAATATTGCTACTGAACTGTTCCTATGCAGTTTTCTTAGGACTTAAACAATGAAGGATGGTATGAATTAAAAATCTCCATTGTGGGGAAAAACAACCTTTTTTGAAAAGTTAAAGATTGAGATTTTATGTTGTACCCCATTTTGGTTAAAGTTTGAAAAATTTCAGTATTGGGCAAGGCACTAATACCATTGTCATCAGATAGGTGGAGATGCCTCCTAACTGAAGATTCAGTAATAGTGATGGTTTTGCCATCTACTGTTTCATTAAGTTCTTTAACTCCAGATTCAATAGTTCTGACAGTAACAGTCTGTCAAAACTCTTTGATTTCTCCAAAAAGGCCACCATGTTATGTTTATCGACAAAAGATAAAGAGGCCATTATTTTCAGTAAAAGTTGGTTGTTACTGCTGGGATTTGATTGATGAGATAAGAAAGAAAAGTGAGTAAAACGAATTGAGATGTAAAGAATGCTGCTTAGGGTTTCTATTGGACCGTCTTCAATAAAATATAACTTTGAATTGAAGAAAGGTAATAAAGTAAATAAAAAGTGAAAATATCCAATAAAGCAAACCCTTAAGTAAAATAATTGACCACTAAAATCTCAACGGTTTTACAACGGCTATTTTTAACAAGCGGTTATTTCTCACTAGTACTAATGGCTATCTAGCAATACAAACTTTAGCCTAACAGTACTAACTTTGGCCTAGCAGTATTAACTTTTTGGAAAAAAATTGACTTAGCATTATGAACTCAATTTTGATTTAAAACAATACTGCATACTAACATTTGGAAGGGATCAAGTATAAAGACAGACACTTAATCAAATTTCGTTTTAATGCAACCTCTGGTTGTGTGAGAACCAATAGTTTCAGTTATAAATAACTGCCTGTGATCAGATAAACTCATTCAAAGAGCTTTCTTGACAGGGTTTCCAGCTTGTGGCAGGTGTTGTCTCTAACACAAATTTGTTAGATTCACTTTTGCTTGTTGTTCTCTCTACCAGATATCCTTGGACTAACACATTATACTAATTAAAGTATAAAATGGTAGAGAGTTAGTTAGATCAATTACTATCTAACTAACTATTGCCATCAATTCATATGTAAAAACATCATAATTAGATATCAAGAAAGATATTTTAAAGAATCTCTTAACTTAGATATAAAACCCTGGTTAAGGGACTCCAAATTCTGTCCATTATCAATCTATTATGTTAGCAACCAATCCACTATTTGCTGCTCACACAATGCAAACTCCATTAATTCAAAGCATGAAATAAAGGGAAGTCGATATCTTTCTCATATATTAACTTCAGGGGAAGCTCGTTATGACCAGCAAATGTTAGTCCTAAACCATGAAAACAAATTGCAAAGCATTTGTTTCGTAACAGTATAAACTTATGACTAATCAGTGCAAACAATACAGTCCTAATTTGTACTAGCAGTACAAACTATAAACAGCAGTACTAATTGTCATAACGTAGCAGTACAAATCCAATTTCATGTACAAAAACACACAGATTAAAAACTTTAAGGATTAAGCATTCCAATACTTGCTACCAAGTATTGAAACCTTCCAACATCAAAGGCTTTAGTGAGAAGTTCTGCAAAGTTTTGATCAGTATGAATTTTAACAAACTGTACTAACTTTTTCTCATTGCAGTCTCTTATAAAATGATGCCTGATTTCTATGTGTTTTGTTTTAGAATGTTGCACTGGATTTTTAATAATGCATATTATACTGCTGCTGTCAATATTTATCATGGTATTCATAAAATTATACCCATAGTCAAGTAGCTGATTTTGAATCCATAGAACTTGACCACAGCAACTTGCAGCAGCTACCTACTCAGCTTTAGTTGTAGAAGTTGCCACAATTGTCTGCTTCTTTCATTTTCATGATATAAGTCTGCAACCTAGGAACTGACAACCACCTATGGTTGATTTTCTATCCAGACTTGCACCAGCATAATCACTGTCTGAGTATGCCACAAAATCAAAAGGTGATTCCCTAGGATACCATAGACCCAACTTAGGTTGACCCTTGAGGTACCTAAAGATTCTAGTTACAGCAACTAAATGGGAAGCCTTGGGATTGACTTAAAACCTTGCACATGCACACACAACAAACATAATATCTGGTCTTGATGAAGTAAGATACATCAAGGACCCTATCATGGACCTGTAGGTGTGTACATCAACACTTTCTCCATCTGCATCTTTAAGCAAAGGTTTCTCTAGATCAACAGGTGTGCTTGCCACTTTAGCATCAGTAAATAAAAACTTCCTTAAAATCTCAGTCACATATTTATCTTGACTAATAAATATGCCTTCAGCTGATTGCTTCACTTGCAGCCCCAAAAAGAAGGTAAGTTCACCCATGGAACTCATTTGAAACTTATCATGCATAAGTTTCTCAAATTCTAAGCACATCTCCTTCTTTGTGGATCCAAATATGATATCATCCACATAGACCTGTACCAGCAAGATATCTCACTTGTTCTTCTTGATAAATAGAGTCTGATCAATATTGCCTCTTTGGAACCCATTTTCTAACAGATAAGTAGCCAATGTTCCATACCAGGCCCTTGGAGGTTGATGCAATCCATAGAGAGCTTTCACCATAGAGAAAGGCACTCTTGATGTTTTGGATCTTTAAAACCTAGATGTTGAGACACATATACCTCTTTTTCAACAATACCATAGAGAAAGGCACTCTTGATATCCATCTGGTAAACAGTAAAGCCAATGAAAGAAGCATAAGCTAAGAACAATCTTATAGCTTCAATCCTAGCTACAGGTGCAAAAACCTCTTCATAGTCTACTCCTTCTTCTTGTGTATACCCCTGGGCTACAAGTCTAGCCTTATTTCTAATCACAATCCCCCTTTCATCTTTCTTGTTTCTGAATATCCATTTAGTTCCAACAACCCTAATACCCTTCGGTAAGTCAACTAGCACCCAGACCTTCTGAATCTTAAATTGGAGAAGCTCCTCTTGCATAGCTTCTACCTAGCTTGAATCTTGTAAGGCCTTAAGTACGTTTTTGGGTTCTTCTGGTGAAAGAAAACATACAAAGAGACACGTGTTGGCAGCTTCATGTTTCTTCTCTTTATAAACAGTACTAAGAAATCCTTGTTGATTTGAAGTCATGGTCTGCCTTCTTGTCTTCACACCAGATTGTATGTCTCCAATCACATTCTCTAGGGAGTGATCTTTATGTATTCTTGTATGTGGAGTAGTGGGAACTTGATAAGTGAGTGGCATGTTGTTGATCTCCACTTCATCATCTGAGAAATCATCAGCAGTACCTGATGGGCCAGCAGTTTGCCCAACAGAACTAACATGAGGCTCAGCAGTACAATCTTCATTTGTACTATTTTCATGATTCTCTGGTTCTTAAACTCCATCTTTATTGTTTCCGTCTTCAAAACCTTCTTTGTCTGTATCAGTAGAAGGACCAACATCTTTTGCAGATGAATCCACACTATTCCAAATAGGCATCAGAATATGATCTTGATCCTTCTCATTTTCCAAGTTTGGTTTACCTGTTCCAACAACATCTTCTGGACTTGTAAAATCACTAGAAAATGTTCCTGCAACAACTGGTACATAGTTCATAGATTGGGTTAGAGTATCAAGATCAAATAGCCAATTTGGACCCTCACCTGCAACATTAGACTTATTCTCTAGAAACTGAACAAGTAGGTTTTCCTCTACTTTTCTAGTTCTTGTGTTGTATACTCTAAAGGCTTTGCTATTTAATGAGTACCCAACCAAGAAACCCTCATATGACTTACCATCAAATTTGCCTAGATGGTCTAAGGTATTGAGAATAGTGAAATGAAACCTAAATGGTCTTAGAAAACCTAAAGCAGGCGTTCTACCTCTAAACAGTTCATATGGTGTCTTGTTGTGAGGTTTAACTACTAAAACCCTATTTTGCAAATAACAAGCAGTATTAACTGTTTCAGCCCAAAAAGTGATGGGCAGCTTGGAATCAGCTAACATGGTCCTAGCAGCTTCTATTAGTGCCCAAAAAGTGATGCTGAGGAGTTCTAGCTACACTAAACTCTCTCTTAATACCTTTTTCCCTACCGAAATCATCCATAACTTTATTCTTAAACTCTTTCCCATTGTCACACCTGATGACTTGCACTTTCTTATCCACTAAGTTTTCTATTTCGGTTATAAATATCTTAAGAATGCTTGGTGTCTCATCCTTAGATCCTAGAAAGAAAACCTATGTGAATATACTATAGTCATCAGTAACTACAAGACAAGTCCATATGCAACATAAGCAAATGTTGAGTAATAGAGTTCTGGGTCATGGGCTAACAAGAAGATTTGTGTTGTTTGCCTTTGAGACAGGCAACACAAGTTTGGTCATTTTCAAAACGTTTTTGAGGCAAGCCTCTTAAAAAACCATCTTTAACAATTTTATTTATGTTTTTAAAGTTGACATGACCAAGTCTTCTATGCCATAGCATTGACTCTTCCAATATGGTTTTTGCAACAAGACAAGTGAGATCCTCTTAGAGGAACAAATTTTGCATTATAAGAAGAATGAGTCTATTTTTGCTAATGATATAGTTGTTCTTAAGAGAGATTTGACTCTTAAAAATGCTGAGATTAGTATGCTAAAAGTTTAGTTAGATAAAATCAAAAAGGCAAAGGATAATATTCAATGAAGTGTAGACACTTTAGAGTTTGCATCTAAGGGAGTATATAAAATCATAGAGTGTTAACTGATTAATAAGGCTAAGTCTGGGTTAGCCAACAACACATGTCCACCTCCTCATAGAGGACTACCTGCACCCCCAGGAATAGACTTAGAGATCACAAGTTTAGCTGAGTTTCAAGAGCCAAAATTAGAATATGGTTGTAAGGCTAAAGAAAATGTTACTGCCTATAAACCTGTTTAAGCTTATGAGTCTTTTGAGAGTGCTAGTGACACCTCTCTTACTGAGGACAAGGTGTCAGCTGATAGGAACTTAGATTCTCCCATCATTGAAGATTGGGAATCTGATGATGAAGATCCGGTTTTAGCTAAACCTGATGTAGTAAAGTAAGAAGGAACTGATGTTCCAAAGGTGGTTAAAACTGAAACTCTTAAACCTAGAACCAATGTAAAACAAGCTAGGAAAACAGTTAGATATTCTGAGATGTATAGGTCCACATACAAGCCTAGAGGTAACCAGAGGAGATGGAATGACCTCATGTCTCATCAAATAGTTGGTGACTTTTTCATGTACAACAAGGCTTGTTTTACTTGTGGTAGCTTTGACCACCTTCAGGCTTTTGGTCATAACCATCAAGGGAAAAAGATGGTTACAGGGAATAGTAGGGTACTTGGGAACATAAGTAATAGGGTGAACTCAAACAGGTATCAATCTCACTCTAATATTAACAGAATGACTCCCAGGGTCATTTTAATGAAGTCTGGCATCATACCAATTAGTACTGCTCGACCACCAGTTAGAACTGCCAGACCATTTAAGACTATTTACCATAAACCAACAGTTTCAAGTGCAAAACCAACTTTTAAATATGCACACCAGACTGTTAACAAGCCTTTTCACAAGAAAGCAATGTTTCAAAATAAATTTTGAAACTCAAATGTTAAAACTGCCAGGCAAGCAGTTCATACTGCTAAACTATCAGTTAGTACTGTTAAGCCTAAAAACACTGCTGGGATAAGAGGGAAAATGTTGTTAAAGCATCAGCATGTTGGGTATGGAGACCAATCAAACCCAATGGTGCATCAATGATATTAAAGAGATTTGACTATATTGATGCACGAGGCAAACCCAAGTCAGTGATGGCTTGGGTACCCCAAGGAAACTAATTTCCTTCTTTTATGTGCAGGGACATCCATAAGATGATGAAGAAGATCAAGGTTATGTAGATAGTGGATGCTCCAGGCACATGACAGGGAACATGTCCTATCTTTCAGACTTTACACCAATGGATGAAGGATATGTTACCTTTGGGGGAGGAATAGGTGGAAGGACTACTGGTAAAGGTACATTGAAAACTGATTAACTTGACTTTGAACATGTGTATTTTGTGCAAGAGCTCAAGTATAATCTCTTTAGTGTCTCACAAATGTGTGACAAAAAGAACAAAGTTCTTTTTTCTGACACTGAATGTCTTGTGCTTTCCCCAGGCTTTAGGTTACCTTTTGAAAGTCAAGTACTACTTAAAGTTCCAAGAAAGGGGAATATGTACAGTGTTGATATGAAGAAAATTGTTCCTAGAGAGGATCTCACTTGTCTTGTTGCAAAAGCCACATTGGATGAGTCAATGTTGTGGCATAGAAGACTTGGTCATGTCAACATTAAAACCATGAATAAATTTATCAAAGATGGTTTGGTAAGAAGCTTGCCTCAAAAATGTTTTAAAAATGACCAAACTTGTGTTGCCTGTCTTAAATGAAAACAACAAAAGGCTTCTTGTAAGCCCAAGACCCAGAACTCTATTACTCAACCTTTCTTTTAGAATAATTGTAAACCTTAAATAGGCACAAGGAATCTTCAATAGGCACAAGGAAAGGTCCTAGGTTATCTTATTTAGTTAGAATTATACGGGTAGATACTTATCTTGTAAAGGACTCCTTGTGCCTATAAAAGGAGGTCCTAGGTTAGATATTGATATACACATTGATATACGTTTTTGTTAAGATTCTTGGTCTTGTAACCCTAGTGATATCAGAGATCACTCGTATTATTATCTAATAATATTGAATTGTTTGGAGTTATATTATGTGCTCATTGTTCATACAAACATTGCATTACTATTACATCAATTCAACCTTGTAAATATCATCAAGTAGATTCTGCATACTAGGTGACATAAACCCAAAGTATCCACAACACAACCTAAGTGTGTTAGATCCTCTCAAGTGGTATCAGAGCCAGGTTGATACTTTGATTTAGAAGAAGAACTCAAAAAGATAATGGACATGGAAACTACACAGACCAACATGGCTGCAAATTTGCCTATGCTGAAGCAAAATGATTTTGAGATGTGGAGGCTTTGAATAGAACAGTACTTTCAGGTGCAAAATCCTTGTTTGAAGCAATCATAACTCAGTATAGTGGTAATGAGGCCACCAAGAAGACCCAAAAGACCCTACTGAAGCAAAACTTTGAGATCTTTAGTGCTTCCAGCAATGAGTCTTTAGATCATATGTTTAATAGATTGCAGAAGATTGTCAGCTAACTGGCTGTGCTTGGAATTGAAATCCCTCAGGAAGATCTGAACTCCAAGTTCTTAAGGATTTTACCTGCTGAATTGTTAACTCATGTAGTGGTATGGAAGAATAAGCCAGAAATCGACACCATGAGCCTCAATGATCTATACAACAATTTTAAGATTGTTGAACAGGAAGTGAAGAAATTTGGAGGTTCAAGTTCAAGCTCAAACTCTGGGAATATGGCCTTTGTGTCATCTCCTAGTAATTCAAGTCCAGATGAAGTGAAAGTGGCTGCAGGAGTTATTACTGGTAACCCTAGTGTTAGTACTACTAGCCCATCAACTAGTAGTGAAACTACCTTTTATGCATTCCTGACCAGCCAAAAGAATGGGTCTATGCTGTCACATGAAGATCTAGAGCAGATTAATGATGATGACTTGGAAGAGATGGATCTCAAGTGGCAAATTTCACTTCTTAACATCAATAGTAATGATACTGCTGGTTTTGACAAGTCTAAGGTGGAGTGCTTTAACTGTCACAAGTTGGGGCATTTTGCCAGAGAGTGTAGAAGACCCAGGCAACAGGATAGCAAGAGTAAGGGGTATGGAAGCAAGGCAAAGGCATTGGAAGAGGCAGAGACATCTTCAAAGGCTATGGTTGCAATTGAGGCTTTAGGTTATGACTAGAGCTTCATGGCAGATGAAGAAGAAGCAACAGCTAAGATGGCACTTATGGCTTTCTCTGACTCAGAGGTACACTTAGCTAAAAATTGTTCTAAAACTTGTTCTGCTCTTAAAGAATATGAAACATTAAAGAAACATTATGATGAGCAGAGAATTGAGCAAAATCAAACAAACTATAATTTGGCTAATCATAAAAGAGGTTTAGCAGTCTTAGAGGAACAAATTTTGCATTATAAGAAGAATGAGTCTGTTTTAGCTGAGGATATAGTTGTTCTTAAGAGAGATTTGACTCTTAAAAATGCTGAGATTAGTATGCTAAAAGTTGAGTTAGATAAAATCAAAAAGGCAAAGGATAATATTCAATTAAGTGTAGACACTTTAGAGTTTGCATCTAAGGGAGTAAATAAAATCATAGAGTTTCAATTGATTAATAAGGCTAAGTCTGGGTTAGGCTGCAACACATGTCCACCTCCTCACAGAGGACTGCCTGCACTCCCAGGAATAGACTTAGAGCACACAAGTTTAGCTGAGTTTCAAGAGCCAAAATTAGAATATGGTTGTAAGGCTAAAGAAAATGTTACTTCCAATAAACCTGTTGAAGCTTATGAACCTTTTGAAAGTCCTAGTGACACCTCTTTTGCTGAGGAAAAGGTGTCAGCTGATAAGAACTCATATACTCCCATCATTGAAGATTGGGAATCTGATGATGAAGATCATGTTCTAACTAAACCTGATGTAGTAAAGCTAGAAGGAACTGATGTTCTAAAGGTGGTTAAAACTGAAACTGGTAAACCTAGAACCAATGTAAAACAAGATTGGAAAACAGTTAGATATTCTGAGATGTATAGGTCCACACACAAGCCTAGAGGTAACCAGAGGAACCGGAATGACATCATGTCTCATCAACTAGGTAGTGACCTTGTCATGTACAACAAGGCTTGTTTTACTTGTGGTAGCTTTGACCACCAAGGAAACTAATTTCCTTCTTTTATGTGCAGGGACATCCACAAGATGATGAAGAAGATCAAGGTTATGCAGATAGTAGATGCTCCAGGCACATGACATGGAACATGTCCTATCGTTCAGACTTGACACCAATGGATGAAGGATATGTTACCTTTGTGGGAGGAATAGGTGGAACGATTACTGGTAAAGGTACATTGAAAACTGGTATACTTGACTTTGAAGATGTGTATTTTGTGCAGGAGGTCAAGTATAATCTCTTTAGTGTCTAACAAATGTGTGACAAAAAGAACAAAGTTCTTTTTTCTGACACTGAGTGTCTTGTGCTTTCCCCAGACTTTAGGTTACCTGATGAAAGTCAAGTACTACTTAAAGTTCCAAGAAAGGGCAATATGTACAGTGTTGATATGAAGAAAATTGTTCCTAATGAGGATCTCACTTATCTTGTTGCAAAAGCCACATTGGATGAGTCAATTCTGTGGCATTGAAGACTTGGTCATGTGAACTTTAAAACCATAAACAAATTTGTCAAAGATTGTTTCGTAAGAGGCTTGCCTCAAAAACATTTGGAAATGACCAAACTTGTGTTATCTGTCTTAAAGGAAAATAGTACAAGTCTTCTTGTAAGCCCAAGACCCAAAACTCTATTAATCAACCTTTCTTTTAGAGGAATTGTAGTCCTTCAACAGGCACAAGGAATCTTCAATAGGCACAAGGAAAGGTCCTAGGTTATCTTATTTAGTTAGAATTATATGGGTAGATACTTATCTTGTAAAGGACTCCTTGTGCCTATAAAAGGAGGTCCTAGGTTAGATGTTAATATACACATTGATATACGTTTTTGTTAAGATTCAAGGTCTTGTAACCCTAGTGATATCAGAGATCGCTCGTATTATTATCTAATAATATTGAATTGTTTAGAGTTATATTTTGTGATCATTGTTCATACAAACATTGCATTACTGTTACATCAATTCAACCTTCTAAGTATCATAAAGTAGATTCTGCATACTTGCTGACACAATCCCAAAGTATCCACAACACATCCTAAGTGAGTTAGATCCTCTCAAGTGGTATCAGAGCCAGGTTGATACTTTGATTTAGAAGAAGAACTCAAAAAATAATGGACATGGAAACTACACAGACCAACATGGCTACAAAGTTGCCTATGCTGAAGCAAAACGATTTTGAGATGTGGAGGCTTCGAATAGAACAGTACTTTCAGGTGCAGGATTATGCACTCTGGGAGATCATTGAAGACGGGAACTCTTTTAAACCATCAACAACTGTAACAACAGCTGATGGTGAGGAAAAGGAAACTGTGAATACCTCTCCAGTTATTGTAGAAGAGAAGCTGCAAAAGAAGAATGATGTCAAAACTAGGAGTTTGTTGATGATGACCTTTCCCAATGATCAGCTCCTAAACTTTAGCAAATACAAGGATGCAAAATCCTTGTTTGAAGCAATCACAACTCGGTATGGTGGTAATGAGGCCACCAAGAAGACCCAAAAGACCCTGCTGAAGCAAAACTTTGAGAACTTTAGTGCTTCAAGCAATGAGTCTTTAGATCATATGTTTAATAGATTGCAGAAGATTGTCAGCCAACTGGCTGTGCTTGGAGTTGAAATCTCTCAGAAAGATCTGAACTCCAAGTTCTTAAGGAGTTTACCTACTGACTAGTATACTCATGTGGTGGTATGGAAGAATAAACCAGAAATCGACACCATGGGCCTCAATGATCTATACAACAATTTTAAGATTGTTGAACAGGAAGTGAAGAAATCTGGAGGTTCAAGTTCAAGCTCAAACTCTGGGAATATGGCCTTTGTGTCATCTCCTAGTAATTCAAGTCCAAATGAGGTAAAAGTGGCTGCAGGAGTTATCACTGCTAACCCTAGTGTTAGTACTACTAGCCCATCAACTAGTAGTGATACTACCTTTTATGCATTCCTGACCAGCCAAAACAATGGGTCTATGCTGTCACATGAAGATCTAGAGCAGATTAATGATGATGACTTGGAAGAGATGGATCTCAAGTGGCAGATTTCACTTCTTAGCATGAGGGCAAAGAAATTCTTTCAGAGAACATAGAAAAAGATCAACATCAGTAGTAATGATACTGCTGGTCACAAGTTGGGGCATTTTGCCAGAGAGTGTAGAAGGCCCAAGCAACAGGATAGCAAGAGTAAGGGGTATGGAAGCAAGCCAAAGGCATTGGAAGAGGCAGAGACATCTTCAAAGGCTATGGTTGCAATTGATGGTTTAGGTTATGACTACAGCTTCATGCCAGATGAAGAAGAAGCACCAGCAGAGATGACACTTATGGCTTTCTCTGACTCAGAAGTACACTCAACTAAAATTGTTCTAAAACTTGTTCTTCTCTTAAAGAATATGAAACATTAAAAAAAACATTATGATGATCAGAGAATTGAGCTAAATCAAACAAACTATAATTTGTCTAATTATAAAAGAGGTTTAGCAGTCTTAGAGGAACAAATTTTGCATTATAAGATGAATGAGTCTGTTTTTGCTGAGGATATAGTTGTTCTTAAGAGAGATTTGACTATTAAAAATGCTGAGATTCGTATGCTAAAAGCTGAGTTAGATAAAATCAAAAAGGAAAAGGATAATATTCAATTAAGTGTAGACACTTTATAGTTTGCATCTAAGGGAGTAAATAAAATCTTATAGTTTCAACTGATTAAAAAAGGGTTAGGCTACAACACATGTCCACCTCCTCATAGAGGACTGCCTGCACTCCCAGGAATAGACATAGAGCACACAGGTTTAGTTGAGTTTCAAGAGCCAAAATTAGAATATGGTTGTAAGGCTAAAGAAAATGTTACTGCCAATAAACCTGTTGAAGCTTATGACCCTTTTGAGAGTGCTAGTGACACCTCTTTTGCTGAGGACAAGGTGTTAGCTGATAAGAACTCAGATGCTCCCATCATTGAAGATTGGGAATCTAATGATGAAGATCAGGTTCTAGCTAAACCTGATGTAGTCAAGCTAGAAGGAATTGATGTTCCAAATGTGGTTAAAACTGAAACTGTTAAACCTAGAACCAATGTAAAACAAGCTAGGAAAACAGTTAGATATTCTGAGATGTATAGGTCCACACACAAGCCTAGAGGTAACCAGAGGAACTAGAATGACATTACGTCTCATCAAATAGTTATTGACTTTGTCGCGTACAACAAGGCTTTTTTTACTTATGGTAACTTTGACCACCTTTAGTCTTTTTGTCATAACTATCAAGGGAAAAAGATTGTTACAGGGAATAATTGGGTACTTGGGAACACAAGTGATAGAGTGAACTCAAACAGGTTTCAATCTCACTCTAATGTTAACAAAATGACTCCCAGGGCAATTTTAATGAAGTCTGGCCTCAAACGAATTAGTACTGCTCGACTAGCAGTTAGTACTGCCAAATCATTTAAGACCGTTTACCCTAAACCAACTATTTCAAGTGCAAAACCTACTTTTAAATATGCACACCAGACTGTTAACAGGCATTTTCACAAGAAAAAAGTGTTTCAAAATAAATTTTGGGACTCAAATGTTAAAACTACCAGGCAAGCAGTTAATACTCCTAAACCAGCTGTTAGTACTGTTAAGCCTAAAAACACTGCTAGGGATAAGAGGGCAAATGTATTTAAGGCCTCAGCATGTTGGGTATGGAGACCAATCAAACCCAATGATGCATATATTGTATTAAAGAGATTTGACTATATTGATGCACGAGGCTAACCCAAGTCAGTGATTGATTGGGTACCCCGAGGAAACTAATTTCCTTCTTTTATGTGTAGGGACATCCACAAGATGTTGAAGAAGATCAAGGTTATGCAGATAGTGGATGCTCCCAGCACATGATAGGGAACATGTCCTATCTTTTAGACTTTGCACCAATGGACGGAGGATATGTTACTGTTGGGGGAGGAATAGGTGGAAGGATTACTAGTAAAGGTACATTGAAAACCGATAAACTTGACTTTGAAGATGTGTATTTTGTGCAGGAGCTCAAGTATAATCTCTTTAGTGTCTAAAAAATGTGTGACAAAAAGAACAAAGTTCTTTTTACTAACACTGAATGTCTTGTGCTTTCCCTAGACTTTAGGTTACCTGATGAAAGTCAAGTAGCACTTAAAGTTCCAAGAAAGAGCAATATGTACAGTATTGATATGAAGAAAATTGTTCCAAAAGAGGATCTCACTTGTCTTCTTGCAAAAGCCACATTGGATGAGTTAATGCTGTGGCATAGATGACTCGGGCATGTCAACTTTAAAACCATAAATGAAATTGTCAAAGATGGTTTGGTAAGTGGCTTGCCTCAAAAATGTTTTGAAAATGACCAAACTTGTGTTGTCTGTCTTAAAAGCAAACAACACAAGGCTTCTTATAAGTGCAAGACCCAGAACTCTATTACTCAACCTTTGTTTATGATGCATATGGACTTGTTTGGTCCTACATCTATGAGTAGTATTATGCATAAGAAGTACTTTCTTGTAGTTACTGATGACTATATCAGATTCACATGAGTTTTCTTTCTAGGATCTAAGGATGAGGCACCTAGCATTCTTAAGACATTTATAACTGAAATAAAAAACATAGTGGATAAGAAAGTGAAAGTCATCAGGTGTGACAATGGGAAAAAGTTTAAGATTAGAGTTATGGATGATTTCTGTAGGGAAAAAGGTATTAAGAGAGAGTTTAGTACGGCTAGAACTCCTTAGCAAAATGGAGTCACTGAAAGGAGGAATACGACACTAATAGAAGCTGCTAGGACCATGTTAACTGATTCCAAGCTGCCCATCACTTTTTGGGCTGAAGCAGTTAATACTGCTTGTTATGTGCAAAACAGGGTTTTAGTAGTTAAACCTCACAACAAGACACCATATGAACTGTTTAGAGGAAGAATGCCTGCTTTAGGTTTTCTAAGACCATTTGGGTGTCATGTCACTATTCTTAATACCTTAGACCATCTAGGTAAATTTGATGGTAAATCAGAAGAGGGTTTCTTGGTTGGGTACTCATTTAATAGCAAAGCCTTTAGAGTATACAACATAAGAACCAGAAAAGTAGAGGAAAACCTGCATGTTCAGTTTCTAGAGAATAAGTCTAATGTTTTCGGTGAAGGTCCAAAATGGCTATTTGATCTTGATACTCTAACCCAATCTATGAACTATGTATCAGTTGTTGCAGGAACATTTTCTAATAATTTTGCAAGTCGAAAAGATGTTGTTGGAACAGGTGAACCAAACTTGGAAAAGGAGAAAGATCAAGATCATATTCTAATGCCTATTTGGAATAGTGTGGATTCATCTTCAAAAGATGTTGGACCTTCTAATGATACAGACAAAGAAGGCTTTGAAGATGGAAACAACGAAGATGGAGTTCAAGAACTAGAGAATCATGAAAACAGTACAAATGAAGATTGTACTGTTGAGCCTCATGTTAGTTCTGATGGGTAAACTGCTGGCCCATCAGGTACTGCTGATGATTTCTCAGATGATGAAGTGGAGATCAACAACATGACACTCACTTATCAGGTTCCCACAACTCCACACACAAGAATACATAAAGATCACTCCTTAGAGAATATGATTGGAGACATACAGTCAGGTGTGAAGAAAAGAAGGCAGACCATGACTTCAGATCAACAAGGCTTTCTTAGTAATGTTTATGAAGAGAAGAAACATGAAGCTGCCAACACATGTCTCTTTGTATGTTTTCTTTCACAAGAAGAACCCAAAAACATACTTAAGGCTTTACAAAATTTAAGCTGGGTAGAAGCTATGCAAGAGTAGCTTCTCCAATTTAAGATTCAGAAGGTCTGGGTGCTAGCTGACTTACCCAAGGGTATGAGGGTTTTTGGAACTAAATTGATATTCAAAAACAAGAAAGATGAAAGGGGGATTGTGATCAGAAATAAGGCTAGACATCACTGGTACAGATATGGGATTTTTGTCACACCAAAAATAGTGTGACCAGATATGTGACGATATGCATATAGTCACACACACTTTTTTTTGTGTGTGTCAACAAAGGTCGCGCCACCGTAGGTGGCATATGGTGACATTGTTTAGTTTGTGGCCGTTTTTATTGAAAAAGAGTGACCAAAACCCGAATATGTGTGACAAATTAGGCACAAGTTTTGTTGGATTAGTCAGTATCAGTGACCGTAAACACTTTATAGTCACACAAATATTTTTTCAGAGTAACTATTGTTCGTCCTTTGGCCACATAAATATGTAATATATGTGACATTTGAGATGATTAATTCTAGTAAAGGTGTATTTTGTGTGACTATTTCCCGTCCTATGGCCACATGAATATATAATAAATGTGACATTTGTGATGATTTAGTCACACAACGTGTGTGTTTTTTTTTTTGCAGTTAGTCACATATAATTTAAAAAACAGTGGCCAAAAGTGTTAATAAGTGTGACCATATTCTGTTTAAAGTGAAGAAATGTGTATTTTGTGTGACTATTGTTCATCCAATGGCCACTTGAATTTTATATTTGTGTGGCCTTTTATAATATTTAGTCACACAAAGCATGTTTGTTTTGGGTATTTAGTCACATACAATTAAGCAAAAAGTGGCCAAAGTGTTAATAAGTGTGACCATATGCTATTTAAAGTGAAGAAATGTGTATTTTGTGTGACTATTGATCATCCAATGGCAACTTGAATTTTATGTATGTGTGGCCTTTTGTAATATTTAGTCACACAAAGCATGTTTGTTTTGGGTATTCAGTCACATACAAAAAAGCAGAAAGTGGCCAAAAGTATTAATAAGTGTGACAATATGCTGTTTAAAGTGAACAAATGTGTATTTTGTGTGACTATTGTTCATCCAATGGCCACTTGAATTTTATTTTTGTGTGGCCTTTTGTAATATTTAGTCACACAAAGCATGTTTGTTTTGGGTATTTAGTCACATACAATTAAGCAAAAATTGGCCAAAAGTGTTAGTAAGTGTGACCATATGCTGTTTAAAGTTAAGAAATGTGTATTTTGTGTGACTATTGATTATCCAATGGCCACTTGAATTTTATGTTTTTGTGGCCTTTTGTAATATTTAGTCACACAAAGCATGTTTGTTTTGGGTATTTAGTCACATACAATTAAGCATAAAGTGGCCAAAAGTGTTAATAAGTGTGACCATATGCTGTTTAAAGTGAAGAAATGGGTATTTTACGTGACTATTGTTCATCTAATGGTCACATGAATTTTTAGTTTGTGTGGCATTTTGTAATATTTAGTCACACATCGAATTAAACAAATAGTGACCAATAATGTTGATAAGCGTGACCATAATATGTGAGTGCATCTTTTAGTCACAGGGTTACTACTGCTATTACTAACTTAGTACTGTTAGAGCAAAGTTGCTACTACTAGTACTAAGTTAGTCCTGCTGAAGTAGAGTTACTACTGCTAGTACTATGCTAGTGCTGCTGGAATGAGTATATATATATATATATATATATATATATATATATATATATATATATATATATATATATATATATATATATATATATATATATAATAGAATTAAAAACAAAAAGAAATTTCAAATTGAATTAAACTCGAATGTATATAACTGAACAGAATATACAATTGTAATGTCGTACATAATCAAATTCTCAAGTACCATAATTTAAAGACTTTTGACTCTTCGCCGGCTTAGCTTGCAGTTGCTTTATGTCTTTAATAGATACATATTTGCGCTTCGATGGTACTATTGGTCCACATTTAGTCACAGGGTTTGTTGGTGTAACCTGTAGTAAACAAAAGACGCTTATATCAAACATTGAATTAAATATGAAGAATTATATATATGTAGGTTGAAAAAACACATGTATGTACCTCCTCTTCAACAATAACTTGATCCTTTGGCCATGCAACGAAACCACCTACGCCTTCCTGAAGTGTTTTAAACCCATTATTTGTTACGTCCGGTATGCATGCTGCATCGACTAACGATGAATCAATTGACACTCTGTAGCAATCATTTGGGAGTGGTTGGTTATGCAGCATTTGCTTTCCATGAGACTTGTATACGGTACCCAAAGCAACGATATTTGATTTCTTTAAGTGCCACAGTTTGCACTTAAATGTCTAAAAAAAGAATTTTTGCATGTATATATCAGAAATTATTTAAACAAAAGAATAACAAGAAACATGTTGAAATACATACTGTTGGTAGTGCTTGTGTTGGAGACACATTTTGTTACGATTGGGAATCTGGAGACCCGTTTTGTCATGACTTAGGCGTTTTCTTAGGTCCGACAGTTTTAGCAGGTTCCTATATGTATATATAAAACACGTTACATCATTTAAACAAAAGAATAACAAGTAACATGTTGAAATATATACTGTTGGTACTCCTTGTGTTGGAGACACATTTCCTTGCGATTGGGAATCTGTAGACCCGTTTCATCGTGACTTAGGCGTTTTGTTAGGTCTGACAGTTTTAGCAGGTTCCTATACGTATATATAAAACACGGTACATTAGTCATGATGTAAAATTCAAAAATCAAAGGGGGATGTTTTATTACTTACCATTGTTTCCATTACCTTTTTCCAAAGTTACAAGGCCATTAGACTTCTCCTGAATTCTTGCATCTTTAGTACTTACAACATCACTTGGCTGAGTGTCGTCTACCTCATTAGCGCTGCCATCTATATTGTCAATGGCCACTGGAGTCACCTGCAATATAAATTAAGAAATACATTGACTCATCAGTTTATTTTCAATGCTTGCTAACATTAGCATCAGTGGTGTTAGCATTAGAAAATGAAATTGTTAACAACATAAAAAATGGCTTACATCTTAGGCTACTGGCAATTGAGATGCCAAATTTAACTGCACCGCTTGTTGACTCAACTGTGCCATCAGTAGAGTAAGCATTCCCTTTGTTTCTTTCATCTCATTGGACAACTTCTTGACTAACACATCTTTTTCGGTCATCTCGGTGGACAATTTCTTGACCAATAAATCTTTTTCTTGACGCTCGCGTCTCTCATTATCAAGTTGAGTTTGAAGTAACTCAAGTCTTTCAACGGTTTCTTGTTTTCTTCAAGGAAGACCAAAATAATTCTTGTATGTAACTCCACTTCCCACTCCTCTTGCATAACCGCCCTTTTCCTTATCAAACACAACTGTCATGGCATCAGTGCCATTATCAAGACTCAAGGTTCCTTCCTTGATCTAGTCATCAGCTTCTTTCTGCACAAAAAAATATAGGAAATGTTGGGATTAAAAGTCTTCTTGATGCTGTTATAGTAACTGCTGCTCATATTTGTGTCAATGCTGCTCAGCTGGAGTTAGTGCTGCTCATGAATTTCAATGAAAAATATGGCAAGTGTTTACTACTGCTAGTACACAGTTACTGCTGTTAGTACGCAATTAATACTGTTGGTATACAAGTTACTACTGCTAGTACACAGCTAATATTGCTAGTATATAAGCATAATAATAGAATTTGTAGTCAAACTTACAAGTTTATCTCCCACTGATCTAATCTCATCATCTGGATATTCGCCGTCTTTGTTTACCCTTCCTTTCAACCACATTACATCACGCGGGGGTTCTTCATCTGCTTCAATCTCTTTATTTTTTATCTAATAAACATCAAATGGATACACATGTAACGTTAAACCAAGATAAACGAAAATATGAGGATGCATACACATGTATAGTTAAACCAAGATAATCGAAAATATGAGGGTATTAAATGCAAATGTGCAAATTGTACAATGTAAACAGATTCATTTCTCATACTGATCGTCTCTCAATTTGTAAAACAAACATTATGTAATCTTACCATTTTCTCTTTGACATAAACATATCCACCTCGTCCCATTTTATGCTGATAAATATTTTTGGAACGCGCCATTTTAGCTTTATCAGATTTCTCCTAAAAACACAAAATCATAAGGCGTTTAGATGTGGTAATGCTGCAAACTGAAAATTATGAAATGACATATAGACTTAAATTAAGATGACTAATTAAAACCTTGTATGCATCGGTGGTCGTGTAGTTTACAAACTCGACCCAGTCTTTTGATGTCACAAATGCACTATACTTGGTCGGGACTTCATTCAGTTTTGAAGGTGTATTTAGGTTGGCCAAAATGTATTTTTCTCTGAGCTTCATTCTGAAATTCCTTAGCTGTTGACCAAGACGAGTCAATATCAATTTTCTGAATGTCACGTCAACATCAAAATATCGCTGCAAAGATTAACACAATGGTGTTAATTAGTTGCACATAATGTAACTGCATAGATAAAATTATGTAGTACTGGGTTACAAAATAGTATATATGTACCATGATTTCAGCCCATAGTTTATCTTTTAATTCTTTATTCACCTTCTTCCAGGAAAGAATCTTCAAACCTATGTGCTCACGAACCAGATCTCCTAAAAAATTTGAAAACTTACCTTGAGCTTGATTCCACCAGGTTGGCCATATCGCAGGCGAAACATTTTTAGCCTGGTTATGCCCCTCTTAGCTAGTATCTGTTAGGAATTATTTAGTTTCATTGCTGCTGGTAGTTTGTGTGGTTCCTGTTGGCAGGTACGTAGTTCCTGCTGGTATGGTTCCTGCTGTTAGTAGGATATAGTTCCTGCTGGTAGTTTTGTTTCTGCGGGTAGTAGAAATAGTCAACCCATATATTTAGAAGTTTGTTAGAGATTACGATATGCATGGGATATATTATGAATAGATATTGCATATCTCTTTTACACGTTTTCTTTTAATGGGACGAATTAGGGTTTCTTGTGTATAAAAGAAACTCAGGGCTATGAACAATGTACGACTTGAAAAACAATATTATTAGTGAATATAGATCCATAAAGGATCAAAGTGTTTATTAGTATTTTCTTCTTTAACTCTTGTGTTTATATTCCGTGTAAACATAAGTTTATAGTTAGAGATTCTCTTGTAGTTTGTTTGTGATTACATAAGCATTCTACCGATTCCCTACGGCTCAAAGATCTATCTAGGGCTGATCCTACAAGTGGTATCAGAGACTGGTGAGAGTCTCTGTCAAAGAAGAAACATTTTCACACAAATTTTTAAAACCCTGAAACAATGAGTTCATCCGAAACAGATGATTCTGTTGTTAACAATGAAAAATGTGAAACACAGAATGTCCAACAACAAATTCTCACAACCAATGTCTCAAACAGTAATGCAAAATTTCCCTACCTCAAGAAGGATGAGTATGAGATATGGGTAATGAAGATGGAATACTGGATCACAAATAGTGATTACAACCTCTGGCATGTCATTCAGAATGGTAACAGCAGGAAGAAAACTGGAAGAGATTCTAAAGGCAACATCATAATTCTTCCTCCTGTTTCTGCTGATGAACATATTGCAGTTCAGAGGGAGACCAAGGCAAGAACTATATTGCTTCAGTCTCTCCCAGAAGACCATATGGGTGATTTTCATCATCTTGATGATGCTAGGGAAATCTGGTTGGCTATTAAAGCTAGATTTGGAGGTAATGATGAATCTAAGAAGATGAGGAAGTCCATGCTGAAGTAGGAGTTCCAAGAATTCAAGATCTCTAAAGAAGAAGGACTGCATAAAGGCTATGATAGGTTCCAGAAGATTTTGAGCCAACTCAATCAGCTGCAGGCGAAGCCAGATAATGAAGATTGCAATACCAAGTTCTTGAAAGCATTGCCTTCCTCCTGGTCACAGGTATCAATCACTCTCAAAACAAAGGGTGGTCTTGATTATTTAAGCTTTGATGACCTGTACAATAAGCTCAGGTCACTTGAGATTAATATCAAGGGAGGTTCAAGCTACAATTCCTCTGCTCCAACTCACTCAGCATTTGTTAGTACTACCAGCACTAACAAGAAACTTACATATGCTGATAGGCCAACATCATCTTCATCAAGCTCTACACCAAGAACACATTCAAATTATGGGAATGTGATTGAAGATGTGCTTCATTCTTTTGTTGCTGAGAGTGAACCACAACAGCAGCTTGCATATGAAGACTTTGACCAGATTGATAAGTTGGACTTGGAAGAATTGGATATCAAGTGGCAGATGGCTATGCTTTCCTTAATGGTTAACAGATTTGAAAAGAAGGTTGGCAGGAAGATCCAATTCAATAGGAAGGATGGAGCAAGGTTTGATAAAAGGAATGTTAGATGTTACAACTGCTTACAACAAGGTCACTTTGTAAGAGAATGCAAAGAAAAAAAGGCAGATGATAAGACCAGATACTCTGCATTCAAGATCAAAGAATTAGACTCAGACGAGCCTAAAGCCTTGCTTTTTGTTGATTGTATGGTGGATTGGTCACAACATGAGGTAGATGATGCAGAAAGAGGTGCTGCTCAAGTTTATGGACTGCTTGCTGGAACAAAAGATGAGGCAGATGTGGATGAGGAATTTGCTTTGATGGGTATCTCATCTCAGGTACAAACTTGTCCTTTTGGATGTGATGATAAGTATGCTGAACTTAAGAAAGAGATTTGATGATGTCGAGTCTCAATATAAAGAATTATTTGTACAAGTTCAAGCATATAAAAGTACTCTTAAAACTTTAGAAAGACAAAAGGATTGGTACCAAAATAATCAGTTGGCATATGAAGAAAAGATTAGGGTTTTAGAAATAGATTTGGAAAACATTACTAATTTGTTAAAATATTCTGAAAGTGAAAATGCTAAGGTGAATTTAGATAAACAGGACTTGCAGGCTAAGTTAGAGAGTGAAGTGGCTAGGTTTGATAAATGGAAAGAATCATCTAAAAACATACACAAGATAGTTGATAGTTCTATGTCTATGAAAACTAAACTTGGGTTGGGATATGGGGATTATATAGGGCCAGATGAAGTATACGACCCTAGTATGCCAAGTATATTTGACCCTACCCCTAAGGAGGTAAATTGTAAAACCCTCATTTTCCATTCAGTTGAAATCCCTAAATTACCCCTCTAATTTGAGTTTTACAAGAACACACGAATAAATAAAAATAAATATGAAAATTTATAACCTAAGTTTATTTGATAAATAAAAGATATGTAAACTCTATGTTATACACTTGGGATTAGTATAAAATTCTGGAATATACATTATAACTTAGATACAAATAAATGTACCCTTAACCTAAGTAAAAACGTAATCGACACATTATACTTATCCTAAGAGATTATCACACGACATGTATGTTACGTGGGACGAATTTATTTCATTTTATACACACTCATTTGATATCATATATGGAAACTAAAAATGATGATCACCTCCTTATTAACCCACGTAAATTTCGACTAAATTGATAATAGCATATAAATCGCATCCCATAAAATCCGGCTCAATCACCTCCCACCAATCAGACTTCAATTCTTATCATCAATCACATTTACTATACAATATTCCCTCCACTTGTTTCTATTATTTAAAAGATGTCCACCCCCTTATTCCACTCCTCCCATTCGAGTACTGGAAGACAACAACAACACGCATAAAAGCCCTTATTATATTATCATGCCCATACCCCCATTCTTGAATACCAAACCCACGCCCACATGGGGCACAATAAACAAATACCATGCCTAGACTTGGAACTTATAATATTCTCTGCATGCCTGCTAGTAAATTGCCCTTAGCTCTCTCTCCCTCTTCATTCCTTCAACCGAATTATACACAACACCAAAAACCCTAAAGCAAACTCAAGTGACGGCAATAGCTCTGTTCTCCTCATTCGAGTACAAGGTGTTTCGAAGGAAGTGTGAAAAGGTGTTAGCGAGATTGGTATTTGATTGTAGTGTTGCTGTGGTTCGACACCAAGTTTAGTTCTTGGGCCTTCTTGTCTTTTTTCCATTCTCCTATTCGACGCCAGGAGGTACAACATATTCTTGTCTTTGTCCCTCTCTTCATGTGCGTAGAGAAACATATAAAATCTATAATTGAAACTAACCTATGTCGATCTAAAATACTCAACATGAAGAGTTATGTATAGGTCACATAAATGATAAGAGGTTTATACATGAAATCATAATTCTAGATCGATATATGCATTGCTAAAATCTACTCTTAAAATCAGTTTTTGGAGCTTGTGTATCTGGTATTAGGTTGTCAACGTAAAGTCTATTTGTACATAAAATAATGACATCTAAAGACATTCATATAGGAGGATTTACTGGTCATAGGGATTTAGTTATGTCACATGGAATTATGAATTATAATAGCATAACATGATGAGGTATATGTCGAAGTAGGCTTATGAATCTGGAGATAGAATATATGAAATAACGAATGTAAGGGCTGGTGTATGCTGTGATTTTATGTGAGTCGAATGGGATAAAAATAGGGCTGGTTAGTGGCCTGTTGTTGTGTTATATGGCTGAGAACAAGGGTCGAATTGTGTATGGTTTTGGTCGAAGGGGGGGAAAACATGGGGTGATTCTGGATGAGGTAAATGGCTGTGAGTAATAGATCTTGGTCAGGTTCAAATAGGTCAATGATGCACGTTAAAACATGGTCGTGTGGGTATAAAATGAGGGCTTAGGGCGTGCGTATGTTACTGTGACAAACAAGTCGAATTCATGAGAAACTAAGGTTTGCTTGGGTCGTTATTTGATGTGTGTACAAGAGGGTGGGTTGATGTCGAATGGAGTTGTTTTGGGGTGTGTCAGATGGGTGTTTTTGTGTTGTGTAAAATGGGTAAGAGAAGGCATAAAGGGTTGAGTGGGGTCGAATAAATGACTATGGTTTGATATATTTCGGTTAGGGTGTGATCGTGTGAGTAAAGGTGAGTAAGGGCTATTTTATGTGCAATGTTATTTTAAATATATGTGTCATTCAAGAAGAAGAGTGCATGCATGACTCTCCTTCTGTACTATCTTCGAAAGGAGTAATGGGATAATTTTCTTGTGTACAGCTAGTAGGGGAGTATAGGAGTTCATGAGTGATCACTTCTCCCTTTCTATGTCCCTTTAAAAATCAAAATCACATGGGTTGAGTGGTCTTGACTGTGGATAGTAGTACCACAAAATATAGTAGTTTATATTTCTACTAAAATTCACATTTCACCCCATACATTATTATTAGACACAACAAAACCTCAAACCTACTTACATATTCATAATAAATCCTAACTCATGTATGGTGTCATTTTAACTAATTAAATTAACTAAATGGTAACATGGATGATAAATGACTAATTTTGCTAATTTGAAAGATTACTAAAACGGGAAATTACTAAAGTAAGGAAATTACAAAAATGGAAAGCATACTAAAATTCAATTGAACTTAATGTAATAATTGAAATTTAAATTGTATAGGTTCCGTGAAGCGGGAGTGATCCTTTGTCTTTCGATCCATATTTCTGGTTTATTTTGCATCGAATAAGGTACAGATACTCTGCCCTTTTTCAGTAAGGGTTCTTTATTCCCTTGATATGATATGATTTCTGATTCGTATATTCTGATCTGTTAAAATCCGATTTGGACCTTTGATACTTTTCCGAAAAGATTTGATATGAACCATTTGTTATGAACCATCGGTTATGAACTATCTGTATTGGACCTCTGAATATGACCTTCTGATCTGATATGATATCTGACTCTTAGTTTGATACCCGAGCCAAAATTTGTGACCCTAGCCATGAAGGTAACATGGCCGTGCCTGTGATGCACCACTGGCATGACTAGTGTGTAGCCCTAGTGATTTGGTTACACCGTCCCTTGGATTTGGTCTGCATGTGATTGGGAAGGGGCGTATGGATGCATCCTAGATCTGTTCTGTTTAGTGGATTTAACTATATATGATATGATTTCTGTTCTGGTGACTGGTACTGTGTGCAATACATGCCTTTCACATATTTGTCTGGGAGCTGATCACTCCATTTGAAGAATGAGGACACCCCTCATATTATCTGATTATCTGAGAGGTCTCCCCTCTATATGATGATGAAGATTATGGTTACGATATGATATGATCTGTTTCTGGGCTCGTGGTGGATGACTATCCTATTCATCTTTTATATTTCTGTCTCTTTGTTTATACCTCATGATATTTTTCTCGTACACCATACTTCATTTCTGTTTCATTATCATTGCTTTGTATATGTATCTGTTCACTGAGCTTTTTAAGCTCAGCCGCACGTTTTCTTTTCGTGTGCGGCAGGTTATAAGCAGGACGACGGGTTTGGGTATGAGTGAAGAGACTTTTGGACTTAGAAGACCTTGATAGTTATTCAGAAGTAGAAGTCATTAGAAGGATTGCTTTTGCAGACTTAGTAGTTAGTTTTGTTTCATTCTTAACTTTGTAACGTTAGTATTTCAATTGTAACCTTGAAATTTATTGTATTACTATTGAAGTATGCTTTGTTTGATCTGATATGAAACCATTAACGTGACATCTTTACCCTTGCTGGGTTGGGGTGTTACAATTATGGTATCAGAGAGACAGGCTGCGACTCGTAATACATTTACCCTTGACCTGTGTAAGTTAAGACCACTAAGCTTCCACTGTAGGCGCTCATAAGATAACCTTTAAGTTTTGCTTTAGGATTTCCCTATAGGAACTTAAGTTTTGACCAGTGAGGAATGGGTAGACTATAAGGCTTCTGTTTTCATATCTTTGCTTCCGCATCACTCTGATTCGTGCCCTGCTTGTGGAGATCACTGTTGGAAATTTAAAGCTCACGTTTTGCACCACCTAAGATCTGAAACCTAATTAAATCTTGAAATCATTGGAAATTGCATAGATTTTGCCTAACTCTATTTGAACCTTATTTTGAAATTCCGACTCCGAACTCTGATTCTTTGGTTAATCATTTTGATACCTCTTCGGGCATTCTGAGAATCTCCATGGCGATGACGTACTTGACACATTTTGTTATTTGTCTTTTGCTTTGATAAACGTCTATAAATCTTCCGACCCTATTTGATTTCGTCTCACCCATCTCTGTCCCTATGAGAAGTCTTGTGGTTATGACCACGAGTATAAGAATGTTTCCCCTCATTTTTGAATGATAAAGATTTAATTGGTGATCCGTCTTTCCTTGATTAGTTAAACTTCGATTCTATTCTGATAAGAAGTTGGTTGATTGAGTATTCCAATATCGACAACTATCCTTCCATGTCTCACCTTTGGCGTTTGAAACAATTTTGAACTCCCTACCATAATTACCTACTGTTCAATCTTAGCTATCACTATTATTTTCCCTACCGGACCTGGAGTTGACAACAACGGCAGCTACCCTGATGAGTGAAAATATTCCTTACAAGGCAGAAGTGTTGGCGATGCAGAAGAAGAAATTCTAGTCAAGATGGCGAACCTGGAGCTAATGAAGACATGCAGTCTCACTTCCCTATTCATTTTGGTTGTACTAAGATGTATTGAGAGCGGAAGCAGACTGGATAATGAAGAGATTTAAAGATCGTGCCAGAAATCCACGTTACTCCATCACAGTCTCAAGAAGAAGTGTCGAAGGCTTGAGGGACCAGACTCAAGTTTATCACCGCTTCTCACCGTAGGATCAGATGGACAAGCGTAGACAGACTACTCGGACTTGGAAGAGATTTGAAATCATGAATTCGAGTGGACGATTTTGGAATGATCATTTGTGGTTGGAAGAGTTGCTTTCGTGAAGGACAAAGTTATTGATGGCGTGTTCACTTCTGCTTAACCCACTTAAGCTTCCGTTACCTGATGATAAGATCTTTCGAATGATTTGGGTTTTCCGTCAGTATTTCCATTTGGTCTTCTTTCTGCGTATGTTGGATGACGGTTTTGTATGAAAACTTTGATGTATTGTGTAAGACCTGACGCTTTGGACGGCGTACTTCATTGATGCTTACTAATTCCGTTACGTTATTTGTACGATCTGTATCCCGATTTTTGAATTCGTAGTAATGACCGATTTGGACCAACCCTAAGGTATAGAAGGACTGTTAGGTGGTTAGATAAGTTGATTTTTTCACGACTTGAGATAAAGTATGACCATCATGAAGGTATACTCATATGACGCTGGTATTATGACGAGTAGCTAACGTGATAATACTTACGTCATATGACGTACCCTCATTGTGATCATAGGATATTTTGAGGAGTGCCTTAGAGACCTTAGAAATTCTGATATCTGATTGAGACTTTAGGAGTCGCTCTGCCTTTACGCTTAAATCTGTCTTAACCGTCATACGATTGATACGTCTGGATTCTCGACACGCGTTTGCTGACCTCTGTATTTCCGATGAGAATCTTAGGTTCTGTTGTAGAGCTTTCTACCATCTGATAATCTGTTTTCTGTCTGCATGGACTCTATCTGAAGGAGTACACCTATGTGTTGCTATATGTACGCCTAACAATCGATGAATCTGTTCATGATGATCTGTTGTGAATTATGGTCTGTCGTTTCTAAAGAAACCGAAACTATTTTGATTATCAAGAGAGAGAATCATGAGAAACTAGTCATTCGCATTTCCGTTCGCGGTCCGTTGGTAATCCGTTTCGTTTCACTTCAATTTTCGAGGACGAAAATTTTTTTTTAGAGGGGAAGAGTTGTAAAACACTCATTTTCCATTCAGTTGAAATCCCTAAATTACCCCTCTAATTTGAGTTTTACAAGAACACACGAATAAATAAAAATAAATATGAAAATTTATAACCTAAGTTTATTTGATAAATAAAAGATATGTAAACTCTATGTTATACACTTGGGATTAGTATAAAATTCTGGAATATACATTATAACTTAGATACAAATAAATGTACCCTTAACCTAAGTAAAAACGTAATCGACACATTATACTTATCCTAAGAGATTATCACACGACATGTATGTTACGTGGGACGAATTTATTTCATTTTATACACACTCATTTGATATCATATATGGAAACTAAAAATGATGATCACCTCCTTATTAACCCACGTAAATTTCGACTAAATTGATAATAGCATATAAATCGCATCCCATAAAATCCGGCTCAATCACCTCCCACCAATCAGACTTCAATTCTTATCATCAATCACATTTACTATACAATATTCCCTCCACTTGTTTCTATTATTTAAAAGATGTCCACCCCCTATTCCACTCCTCCCATTCGAGTACTGGAAGACAACAACAACACGCATAAAAGCCCTTATTATATTATCATGCCCATACCCCCATTCTTGAATACCAAACCCACGCCCACATGGGGCACAATAAACAAATACCATGCCTAGACTTGGAACTTATAATATTCTCTGCATGCCTGCTAGTAAATTGCCCTTAGCTCTCTCTCCCTCTTCATTCCTTCAACCGAATTATACACAACACCAAAAACCCTAAAGCAAACTCAAGTGACGGCAATAGCTCTGTTCTCCTCATTCGAGTACAAGGTGTTTCGAAGGAAGTGTGAAAAGGTGTTAGCGAGATTGGTATTTGATTGTAGTGTTGCTGTGGTTCGACACCAAGTTTAGTTCTTGGGCCTTCTTGTCTTTTTTCCATTCTCCTATTCGACGCCAGGAGGTACAACATATTCTTGTCTTTGTCCCTCTCTTCATGTGCGTAGAGAAACATATAAAATCTATAATTGAAACTAACCTATGTCGATCTAAAATACTCAACATGAAGAGTTATGTATAGGTCACATAAATGATAAGAGGTTTATACATGAAATCATAATTCTAGATCGATATATGCATTGCTAAAATCTACTCTTAAAATCAGTTTTTGGAGCTTGTGTATCTGGTATTAGGTTGTCAACGTAAAGTCTATTTGTACATAAAATAATGACATCTAAAGACATTCATATAGGAGGATTTACTGGTCATAGGGATTTAGTTATGTCACATGGAATTATGAATTATAATAGCATAACATGATGAGGTATATGTCGAAGTAGGCTTATGAATCTGGAGATAGAATATATGAAATAACGAATGTAAGGGCTGGTGTATGCTGTGATTTTATGTGAGTCGAATGGGATAAAAATAGGGCTGGTTAGTGGCCTGTTGTTGTGTTATATGGCTGAGAACAAGGGTCGAATTGTGTATGGTTTTGGTCGAAGGGGGGGAAAACATGGGGTGATTCTGGATGAGGTAAATGGCTGTGAGTAATAGATCTTGGTCAGGTTCAAATAGGTCAATGATGCACGTTAAAACATGGTCGTGTGGGTATAAAATGAGGGCTTAGGGCGTGCGTATGTTACTGTGACAAACAAGTCGAATTCATGAGAAACTAAGGTTTGCTTGGGTCGTTATTTGATGTGTGTACAAGAGGGTGGGTTGATGTCGAATGGAGTTGTTTTGGGGTGTGTCAGATGGGTGTTTTTGTGTTGTGTAAAATGGGTAAGAGAAGGCATAAAGGGTTGAGTGGGGTCGAATAAATGACTATGGTTTGATATATTTCGGTTAGGGTGTGATCGTGTGAGTAAAGGTGAGTAAGGGCTATTTTATGTGCAATGTTATTTTAAATATATGTGTCATTCAAGAAGAAGAGTGCATGCATGACTCTCCTTCTGTACTATCTTCGAAAGGAGTAATGGGATAATTTTCTTGTGTATAGCTAGTAGGGGAGTATAGGAGTTCATGAGTGATCACTTCTCCCTTTCTATGTCCCTTTAAAAATCAAAATCACATGGGTTGAGTGGTCTTGACTGTGGATAGTAGTACCACAAAATATAGTAGTTTATATTTCTACTAAAATTCACATTTCACCCCATACATTATTATTAGACACAACAAAACCTCAAACCTACTTACATATTCATAATAAATCCTAACTCATGTATGGTGTCATTTTAACTAATTAAATTAACTAAATGGTAACATGGATGATAAATGACTAATTTTGCTAATTTGAAAGATTACTAAAACGGGAAATTACTAAAGTAAGGAAATTACAAAAATGGAAAGCATACTAAAATTCAATTGAACTTAATGTAATAATTGAAATTTAAATTGTATAGGTTTCGTGAAGCGGGAGTGATCCTTTGTCTTTCGATCCATATTTCTGGTTTATTTTGCATCGAATAAGGTACAGATACTCTGCCCTTTTTCAGTAAGGGTTCTTTATTCCCTTGATATGATATGATTTCTGATTCGTATATTCTGATCTGTTAAAATCCGATTTGGACCTTTGATACTTTTCCGAAAAGATTTGATATGAACCATTTGTTATGAACCATCGGTTATGAACTATCTGTATTGGACCTCTGAATATGACCTTCTGATCTGATATGATATCTGACTCTTAGTTTGATACCCGAGCCAAAATTTGTGACCCTAGCCATGAAGGTAACATGGCCGTGCCTGTGATGCACCACTGGCATGACTAGTGTGTAGCCCTAGTGATTTGGTTACACCGTCCCTTGGATTTGGTCTGCATGTGATTGGGAAGGGGCGTATGGATGCATCCTAGATCTGTTCTGTTTAGTGGATTTAACTATATATGATATGATTTCTGTTCTGGTGACTGGTACTGTGTGCAATACATGCCTTTCACATATTTGTCTGGGAGCTGATCACTCCATTTGAAGAATGAGGACACCCCTCATATTATCTGATTATCTGAGAGGTCTCCCCTCTATATGATGATGAAGATTATGGTTACGATATGATATGATCTGTTTCTGGGCTCGTGGTGGATGACTATCCTATTCATCTTTTATATTTCTGTCTCTTTGTTTATACCTCATGATATTTTTCTCGTACACCATACTTCATTTCTGTTTCATTATCATTGCTTTGTATATGTATCTGTTCACTGAGCTTTTTAAGCTCAGCCGCACGTTTTCTTTTCGTGTGTGGCAGGTTATAAGCAGGACGACGGGTTTGGGTATGAGTGAAGAGACTTTTGGACTTAGAAGACCTTGATAGTTATTCAGAAGTAGAAGTCATTAGAAGGATTGCTTTTGCAGACTTAGTAGTTAGTTTTGTTTCATTCTTAACTTTGTAACGTTAGTATTTCAATTGTAACCTTGAAATTTATTGTATTACTATTGAAGTATGCTTTGTTTGATCTGATATGAAACCATTAACGTGACATCTTTACCCTTGCTGGGTTGGGGTGTTACATAAATTATCAAATTCCTGTTAAGTATGTTAGAGAAGGAGAAATGAGGTCTGTTTCTCCACCAATAACAGGAACATTTAAGCCTACCTCTACCTACACAGTCCTTAACACAGACTTTGATGAATCACATATGACCTATGGCAAAAAGTTCAATGACTTGCCTGAATTTGATTGTAAATCTAATGACTTTGTCTCTTGTTCTAACAGTGACAAGTCCTCAGAACCCAAGACCAATGACTTTGCCTCATGTGATTCAAGTGACAAGTCTTCCATACCCAAGTCTAATGACTTCTCATCAAGAGTAGCTGATGATGAATCCAATTCAAAGACAGCTTCTTTTGAAGACATTTCTTTTTATTGTGTTAAAAACATTTCTGTTTCTAGTTTTGGTAGTGATAAGTTTGTGTGTAATAAGAGAAGTCATGTTAAGAACAAATCTTTTAGAAGGAAATCATGCTTTGTTTGTGGTAGTTATTCTCATCTTATTAAAGATTGTGATTTTTATGAGAATAGAATTGGTGTGTGTGCTGGACAACAGCAATCTAGACCTTTGTGGAATAATGTTGAAAATATACCCCCGTTTGTTCCTCAAGCAGCATGAGCTCTGGCAGAGCTCCTTTTCCTGCTGGTAAACTAGTTTCTGCTGGTAAACAAGTTTCTGCTGGTAGACCAGTTCCTACTGGTAAGCCAGTTCCTGCTGGTAAGCCATTTCCAGCAGGAAAACCAGTTCCAGCTGGTAAACCTATTCCTGCTGGTTGGAAAAGAAATGCTGCAAGACCCTTCTTCAGACCTACAAGCTCTTACTTTCAGAATGATTATAGGCCTGTTTATTATGACCCAATGCAAAAAGGGGGGGAAAGATGGGAAACTGCTGTTAAGTCCTCAGCAGGTTGTTCTTAGAGACATAATGGCCAATATTTGAGAATGGGGTCCATGAACAATGGTGGATCTCATCAATCTACATGGTTTAAATCTTTCTGATCCACAAGGCAGGCCCAAGTCAGTTATGACTTGGGTCTCCCATTGTAACTAATGTTGTTGTATTTTCTCTTTGTTGTAGGAAAATCCTCATAGAAGTAAAGACTTAGGTATAGTTGATAGTGGGTGTTCTAGAAGTATGACAGGAAACAAAGAAAGATTGCATGATTTTGTAACCATAAATGGAGGCACTGTGACTTTTGGAGGAGGGGATGGCAAGATAACAGGGAATGGAACTATTAGGACTTCCAAGTTGGATTTTGAAAATGTCTATTATGTGAAAGAACTACAGAACTTTAATTTGTTCTCTGTCTTTCAAATTTGTGACAAGAAGAACAGTGTTCTCTTCACTGAGACTGATTGTCGTGTGCTGTCCAAAGACTTCAAGTTGCCTGATGAGAGTCAGGTTGTACTTAAAGTTCCAAGAAGACACAACCTTTACAGCTTCAACTTAAATGATGTCCAGCCTGAAGGTGATTTAGCTTTCTTGGTGGCCAAAGCATCTCTAGATGAATCTACCAAATGGCATAGGAGGATGGCACATGTGAACTTCAAAACCATCAACAAGCTTGCAAAGAATGGATTGGTAAAAGGGCTTCCTCTCAAGACCTTCACAAATGAACATAATTGTGTTGCCTGCAACAAAGGAAAGCAGCACAAAGCTTCTTACAAGGCCATCACAGCTGTGAGCACGATCACTGAGCCTCTCCAGTTACTTCATATGGATCTTTTTGGTCCTACTTCCATCAGAAGCATTGACCATAAGTACTATTGCCTGGTGATTACAGATGACTTTAGCAGGTTTTGTTGGACTTTCTTCTTAGGTACTAAGGATGAAACCTTCCATGTGATTAGGGACTTTCTTGCCTTAATTGAAAACCAGCTAAATAAAAAGGTTAAGACAACAAGGTGTGACAATGGAACAGAGTTTAAAAACTCTAACTTAATTGAACTTTGTGGGAAAAGGGGAATTAAAAGGGACTATAGTAATGCCAGAATCCCACAACAAAATGGGGTTGCTGAAAGAAAGAATAGAACCCATATAGAACCAGCTAGATCAATGCTGGCTGACTCTAAGTTGCCTACCATGTTTTGGACTGAAGCAGTTAGCACTGCTTGTTATGTTTTGAACAGGGTATTGATTACTAGTCCTCACAACAAAACACCTTATGAACTTTTGTCTGGGAAGGTTCCTAACATTAGTTACTTTAAACCTTTTGGATGTCATGTGACTATTTTGAACAACAGTGATCACCTAGGTAAATTTGAAGGGAAAGCTGATGAGGGATTTATAGTTAGGTACTCTGCACATAGCAAGGCTTATAGAGTTTATAACTTATCTGCCAAAAAGATAGAAGAGACTCTAAACCTGAGATATCTTGAGGATAAACCTAACATTCAGGGTGCAGGTCATGAGTGGTATTTTAACCTGGACTATCTAATTGATACTTTAGGATATACTCGTTTCAAAGCTAATCAATCTGCAGGTTCTCAGGAGTATCCTACTAATAATGCAAGTTCCCAAGATGATGATTCAGACTCTGAATGTGATGAACAAACCATTGTTGTTCCTTATTTTCCTTCTAACCACTTTGCAGGTTCTGAAGTTAAAGATACTTTTGGCATGGATGAAGGTGATTCAAGTTTTGCAGAAGATCTTGCAAGGCTTCAAAGACAAGAACATGATGCCAAGGAAGCAGCTGAAAATTTTGGTTTTGAATTCACAAAAGAAATAGAGGAGCTCTTAAGACAAGCCGCAGTTGAAGCCCGCAGGAATATGGATTCTGCTGGTAGTTCTTCAGTTCATGCTGGTAGTGTTCCTGTTACTGCTGGTACTACCAATTCTGTTGATAGCTCTAATGTTCTGGCTGGTGTCTCCACTCCTGCTGCTCCTTTGTCCACTCCTTCTGATCATTCATTAGGATTTCCTAAACCTCTCACAAGATATCCAAGTCCATCTGATCTTGGTAACTCACTCTCTTCAAGATCTGAGTTGGAAGATATTTATCATCATCCAAGTACTGGCTTTTTTACCTCCTCCTCATATGATGATGACATTAGTCCTGATCTCAATAATCTAGCATCCACAGTAGAAGTCAATCCTATTCCTACTAAGAGGATCAATACCATTCATCATCAATCCTTGATTCTTGGTGATCCTACCTCAGCTGTTCAGACAAGAAATAAGTTAAAACAAACAAAGTTTGGTGAAATTGCCTTTGTCAGTTATGTTCATAATCAGCAAAGGAACAATCACACAGACTTTCTCCATTATCTCTTTGCTTGTTTCCTTTCACAAGTTGAACCAAGCAATGTATCACAAACTCTTGAAGATCCAGCTTGGGTGGAGGCTATGCAAGAAGAAATGCAACAATTTTTTAATCAAAATGTATGGAAGCTTGTGCCTTTACCTAAAGGAAAGAATGTGATTGGGACAAAATGGATTCTAAAGAACAAGAGAGATGCTAGAGGTATTGTGGTGAGGAATAAAGCTAGATTGGTAGCTTAGGGTCACAGGCAAGAGGAGGGTATTGATTATGATGAGGTATTTGCTCCAGTGGCAAGAGTTGAGGCCATTAGGCTTTTCTTAGCATTTGCCTCATATATGGGATTTATGGTCTACCAAATGGATGTAAAAAGTGCTTTCCTCTATGGAGAGATTAAAGAAGAGGTTTATGTGACTCAACCCAAAGGATTTGAGGACCCTTAGAATCTAAAATAGGTCTACAAGGTGGTGAAAGCACTCTATGGACTTCATCAAGCACCAAGGGCTTGGTATGCAAGATTATCTACTTTTCTGTTGAAGCATGGATACAGAAGAGGTACCATTGACAAGACACTATTCACTAAGAAGAACTCAAGAGATATTATCCTAGTCCAGGTCTATGTGGATGATATCATCTTTGGTTCTACAAAGGAGGCTTGGTGTAGGGAATTTGAAGAATTGATGAAGGGTGAATTTGAGATGAGTTCTATGGGTGAGCTTACATTCTTCTTGGGATTACAGGTCAAACAAAAGCCTGATGGGATTTTTATCTGCCAAGAAAAGTATGTGCAAGACATACTTAAGAAGTTTGATTTGGAAAGTGTGAGGACTGCAACAACTCCTTATGAAGCTTCAAAGCCAAAATCCAACAATGAACCTGATGATGCTGTTAATGTTCATCTCTACAGATCAATGATAGGTTCACTTATGTATTTGACAGGTTCTAGACCTGATATAATGTTTGCAGTCAGTGCTTGTTCAAGACATCAAGTTACACCTCTGACTTCCAACCTGTATGCAGTCAAGAAAATCTTCAAGTATCTAAAAGGCCAACCTAAGCTGGGCCTTTGGTATCCTAGAGATTCTCCATTTGTGTTGGAAGCCTATAGTGACAGTGATTATGCTGGTGCTAAGTTTGATAGGAAGTCTACTACTGGGGGTTGTCAGTTTCTGGGAAGGAGATTGATCTCTTGGCAATGTAAGAAGCAGTCTATTGTGGCCACCTCATCTACTGAAGCAGAGTATGTTGCTGCTACTAATTGTTGTGGTCAGGTACTTTGGATACAAAATCAGTTGTTAGACTATGGGTTCAATTTTATGAACACCAAAATCTTTATTGATAACCAAAGCACAATTTGCATTGTTAAAAACCCAGTTTTTCACCAAAGAACAAAGAACATTGAGATTAGGCGCCATTTTATAAGAGATGCTAATGAAAAACATCTAATTCAAGTGCTTAAAATCCACACAGATGAAAATGTGGCTGATTTGTTAACAAAAGCTTTTGATGGACCTAGATTTAACTATTTGGTGGTTCATATTGGGATGGTCAATCCCTGATTGTTGTGATTGAGGGGATGCATAAGCCTAAGGGGAGGCTTAATGTTGTATATTTTGTATAATTATGTATATTTTGTATCATTGTGTATACTTTGTATCTTGTGTCTACTAACCATTTTGCAGGAGTTAAATTCAAGCACAAATGAAACAAGAAACATCAAAGTTTATTCATTAAATAGTGGTGCACTCAAAGATGCACCATTACAAAAGCAGGGATTCAAAGACAACAACTCACAAACCTAACTCATACACCTCTACTCCAGCTTCCTTTTTCCTTTATCCTTGCAGTCTGGCATGGTCTTGTGGATTCCTCTGCCACTGATTGCATTCCAGACCCTTGGACTAGGGAATCCCAACACTTGTTTGCCTGGCTTTGGACGAGGCAAAGGGATCATACTCATTGATGATACAGCCTTTTCAATATCCATTGTGAGTATGACTGATAGTGGAGGTGGTTGTGTTTGCTCATCATCATCATTAGAGGAAGATGAATCATCAACATAAGATGGAGGAGTTGGCAGTTCATCAGACGATACTTTTTCAGCCTTTGCCTTTGCTATTGGGTTCCTGCTGGTCTGACCAGAGTAGTTTGGTGGAAAGTAACTTTCCCATCCTTCACTTGCTACATCAGACGACGAATCAGACGAAATCTCTACAATGGTTGGTTTGGAGGAACTCATTTTGGTTGGATCGTTGTCTTATGGTTTGAAGTATGTGATATGTTTTCTATTAGAGGCATTTTATAGACTTAATGGAGGCTTAAGGCAATTGAATGTGGGGTTGGTATTTGGAATTAATTCGTTGCAGGAATGGGTTTAATTATGGTGATTTTTAAGGAGTTGACCAAATCCGGTGCTTAATTGTGCATATTGGTCAAAGGCACTTTGTTCCTGCTGGTTGACCAACTGTTCCTGCTGGTTGACTGGTGGTTGCTGCTGGTCTTGATATAATTGGGTATTTATTTTGGGTAATCGTACAAGTAACCTAACTTGTACATCTCACGCTCAAAAAGAACAATTTTCCTCATAAACCTCCTCATTCTAACAACTCGTTCCCTGATTACTCACTATGGCGGCACTTCAATTCAAAGGTAATCATAACAAAGTTGCATTCTAGGGAAAACCAAAAGGAAGTGAGTTGTTTCATCCTATGGTTGATTTCTTGCACCGTTCTAAATTGAGGTACGCTTTGACTCATTGTCCTCCCATTGTTTATGACTCTTTAGTCAGGCAATTCTGGGCCACGACTTCTATAAGGTCTTTTACGGGTTCACCCAAAGAGATTGTGGCCATTATAGATGGAAGGGAATATGTTGTCACAGAGTCCTCGGTAAGGACTCAGCTTCAATTAGATGATGAGGGTGGGGTGTTTGGTTTTACTGAGAAAGACATCCTAGAGGGTATGGCTTCTATTGACTATCCTACTGATGGCACTTTTACATTTTGGGAAAAGAAATTTTGCCCTAATGGAGATTCCTTATTCACACCCTTCTTCAGTGCATCAGTCCCAAGTCAGGAGGTTGGGATCAATTTTCCAGCTCTCTTGCCTCTGGTCTCATCTGCCTCTCTGATGGAAAAGTTTATAACTTTTCCAAGTACATTTTTGATACCCACATTGGTGGAGACTTTTATGTCTCTCCACCCAGATCCAATGAGGCTCCCAACACCATAGGTAATCCTGCTGGTGGAGCTGAGGATCCTGATGCTCACACTTCCATGTCAAGTTTACTTCGCATGTATATGCAAAAGGTAGATACATTGGAAACAGAGCTCAAAGACACAAAAGAGACTCTTGGTGGAGCTATACTTCAGCTAATTCACAGAGTCAATCATTTGGAAGCCCAACTTAAGACAAAGAAAAGAAAGGTTGTGCTCTCTGATTCAGAGGATGATCAGGCTGATGTGGATTTGGATGCACTCCATGTATTGGCTACTGCCTCCATGGCTAGTGAAAACACCCAGGAAGATACTATTTCTGAGCCTCTTCCAACTGATCAGTCCCAAGCTTTCAGGAGAAGAAGGAACAGGCAGTCTTCAGGACTGTCAGCCTTTGAAATGTACCAATCACATGTTGCTACTGGTGGTTCTGGTGTTGCAGCTGATAGTGGAGCTTTTCCTGCTGATAGTGGAGCTGTTCTTGCTGCTACTGACATTATCAAAGATGTTCCTGCTGGTAGCATGGATGTTGCTACTACAGCTACCCAAGAAGTTCCTAATGCTCAAGTTGTTCCCTCTGCTAGTGCATCTGTTACTACTGGTTCTATCCCTTCTGGTGGTGTTGATGTTACTCCTGGTGTTCCTTCTGATTTATCTCATCTTAACAAAGATAAGGCCCTAATGATGGATGATCTTGAGGGTCTTGTATCTTATCAAGAAAGGGTTGAGCAAGAAAGACTGTTCAAGAATCTTGAAGATGATAGGATGGGAGCAGAAATGGCAAATAAGGTACAAGCCAAACTTGCTGCAGACTTTGAAAGGCAACATGCACCATTTACAACCACTCTACCTCCTCAAAGACAACAAGAGTTGGATGCTGCTTCTTTCAACTTTTTTGAAGCTGATTGGATGCAAATACAGTCTCAAGTAGCTGCTAATCCTAACCTTTCCAAGGAACTCTTAGGGGTTGATGTGACAGATGATGATTTTGCTCAAAGAATGGTTGCCTTAATGCGGCAAAGGAAGCAAACTATTGCTAAAAGGTTAGCGAAGGAGAAAAGGGATAAGCCTCCTACACAGGCACAACAGAGAGCATATATGAGACAAGTTGTAAAAAATCAGAGTACTGCTCTTAATTCTACTGGGTGGAGCATGGCACAAGTTAAGAGGTTTTCTGATGAAGAACTCAAGTGGTACTATGAGAAGATCATGAATACGATTTCACTCAGATCTACACCTGCTATAGAATCACTGTCTTCTAAGCGACTTAAGTCTGCTGAGTCTGCTAGTTCTCTCAATCCTGCAGATATTGCTACAAATGAGAATTCCACTCCACAGGAGACCTTTGTTCCTACTGATGCCACACCTTCTATTTCTGCTGAGGTCAACCCATCTGCTGGTAGTGATCAGGTTCCAACACTTATTTCCACTGATGTTCCACCTTCTCCATCACATGCTGCTGTTGCTTCTGGTGCAACCCAAGAGATTCCTCTTCGTTCTTCTACTCCTAGCAAAAGGAAGAAGAGTTTGGGTAAGAAGCGTGCTTCTAAGCCTGTTACAGAATTGGATGATCAGGCATTAATTCGGTTTGATTCAGAGAGTGAACCAGAAGAAGATTCTCCTCATCCTTGGGCTGCTATTGCTGGTTGGGAAGTTCTTTCTTTGCCTCAAGGAGACATAAATGCCTATTACAGAGTTGATGGTATCACTAAGTATTTTACCTTTCTTAGGGAACTTTTGCATATGGTAGATAGGCAAGACTTGATTCAACTATATGGTATGGTGGATAAGCATTATGCATCTCATAATGCTACTGGGATTGGTCTTATCCTCTAGGGTGATTTGAAGGTGTTAATGGACTCTCTTGAAGGTGGAGATGGTTATTCTGTATGGGCTGATCAACAGTCTTGGCAAGTGAGAAATTGGAGGTTGTATACCCCTTCTTATGTTCTTGTATTGGAGACCATGACTGGAAAGGTGTTACCCATGTTTGTGGATGTCCAATATCCTCTTTTAGTTAAACTTATGGAAAGGATGCTCAAACATAAGTTGGTGCTTGGGAAGACTGTGGTGGGAAATGACTTGACCACTGCTGAACAATTGGTTAGGTTCCTCAATAATCAACTTGTTGCTGCTCAGGTTCCTGTTGATTGATGGTATATCTTACAATATGTTATATCTTGTTCTTTCTTTTTCTTTCTTTCTTTCTTTATATAGGGTTTAGTTAAAAAAACAAAAACAAAAAAACAAAAAAAAAATAAAAAAACAAAAAAAAAAAACCAACAAACTAACTAACTTGTATGTTTGAGTAACTGTTTACAGGTACAGTGTTGGTTTCTTTACCACACAACAAATGGTAATCAACTCACCATGTCTAACAGACAAGAAAGAGTTGACTCACCATGAGGGTACGACTCTGGTGTGATCATCAAATCCGTTGACAGCTGTAATAGTTTGCTAAAAACTATTGGGTATTCAACTCACCCATGTTTCATTACTGAGAGTTGAAATGGTTCTCAATTCGCCATGGATCTTACCCTTTGGGGTTCCAAAGAATTGGCTAGCCCACATGAGTATGGTTTGTGGTAAAGGCAGTGGAAAACCATATTTGGTAATCAATTCACCAAGGTCATGTAATGCACCAAGAATTGGCTAGTCCAAAAGGGTATGGCTTTTGGTAAAGACAAAACAAATCCGTTGATAGTTGATGGTTTACTAAAAATCATATGGTTATCAATGTACCATGGTCTTACACACCAAAACATTGGCTACTCCAGTAGTTAATGGCTATTGGTAAAGAGACATCAAATCCATTATTTTCAATGATTCACCTCTCACAGGAGTTAACACACCTGGAAGTGATGAGAATAGTATGAAACTTAAAAGGGCTTGATGTACAAGTTGTCATGGTTGCTGCAAAGATCAAATCAGATGGTGGAAAGCTTATCAAAGTCAAAGTTGCTGAACAAGTCCAAGTTTTGAAGAGTTAGTGATTCAGATAATTCCAAGTATTCTTGGTCAATCCTCATGCTGTGGACGTCAAAGATCTATCTAGAAACTTGAAGTTAACCGAGTCAAATTCAAGTTTAGGGGAGGATTGTTAGGAATTATTTAGTTTCATTGCTGCTGGCAGTGGTTCCTGCTGGCAGGTACGTAGTTCCTGCTGGTATGGTTCCTGCTATTAGTAGGATATAGTTCCTGTTGGTAGTTTTGTTTCTGCGGGTAGTAGAAATAGTCAACCCGTATATTTAGAAGTTTGTTAGAGATTAAGATATGCATGATATATATTAGGAATAGATATTGCATATCTCTTTTACACGTTTTCTTGTAATGGGCCGAATTAGGGTTTCTTGTGTATAAAAGAAACTCACGGCTATGAACAATGTACGACTTGAAAAACAATATTATTAGTGAATATAGATCCATAGAGGATCAAAGTGTTTATTAGTATTTTCTTCTTTAACTCTTGTGTTTATATTCCGCGTAAACATAAGTTTATAGTTAGAGATTCTCTTGTAGTTTGTTTGTGATTACCTAAGCATTCTACCGATTCTCTAAGGCTCAAAGATCTATCTAGGGCTGATCCTACAGTATCCTATCTAGTTGGTTGGTTCCAGGCGCATCTAGATCTTCATCATCAGAATACTTTTCGGATTCATATTCAAAGTTGTTATCATCATGTTCAATATCAGCAGGAAGCAAAGGATGATTATCAACAATGGGTTGAATTTCCATGACTCTTGAGACACAATGGGTAAAAGAAAATGATTCATGCTTAGCTTGGAGAGTAATAGTGATACAAGATTTGATTTTTGTGTTTTCTTTGCAGTCTTTTTTTTAGAAGAGAAAAGAGGGTATATGAAGAATATGAATCGTTATTCTTGGTAACTGCTTGTAATTAGGTGATTTAAAAATTTTGGATCAAAATTTTGGCTCCAAGTTCTAATTTGAAATTAACAATTGAATTATTTGAAAATTTTGCCTTTGAACCTGTTAATTAAAACATAAACTTGAATAAATCAAAATTTTGGCTCCAAATGTTACATATCATTATCTTAATCGCAAATGTACCATCTAACTGTGCAACCATCACATCAAGAACACAAACTACTACCATTAAATAAATATGTACAATCATCAAATCAACACAAACTGCTACCATTTCACACAAACTGCTACCATTAAATCATAAATCAACTGCTACCATTTAACACAAACTGCTACCATTTAAGAAAAACTGCTTCCATTGAAATCAAGAACACAAACTGCTACCATTTAACACAAACTACTACCATTAAATCATAAACCAACATGAAATCAAGAACACAAACTGCTACCATAAAATAAATATGTGCAATCATCAAATCAACAACATAAACTGCTACCATTAAATCTAACTGTGCAATCCTCACATCAAGAACACAAATTGCTACCATTTAACAACCCAAAATACTATCATTACAGTTATAAAATAGATACAGTTAAACTACTAATTACCAGTTATTGTACCATTAATTATTACATTTATCCAAATTAAATGTCAGAACTACTACTACCATATTAAAGTACCAAATACCATTTACAAAACACAAAAGCTGTTAATGGATATCCTAAACCCCTAAACCATCTTCCTCTTGCCTTTCCCATGGCTGCTAGAAAGTGCTCCAAAACCTATAGGATTCTTCTAACATGGCAGTCCCAAGACAATATACTGTGTAAATTTCTTTTTATGTGCCTTTTCAACTGGTATTTGAACTTGCACATGGAGAGCCAGGATAGGAGCTTGAGATGGGAGTTCCTCTGGAGGTTCAATAGGTTCCACTTCCCAAGTATCAGTACTTGCATCAGAATGTTGCTCTGGATAATACCAAGAAAGGAGGCCAGGAAGGATGTTGAGAGCACCATAGTTTGATTCTGAACTGCTTGAATCAGAAGAAATTGGTATAACATCTACAAATAACAACTGTTAGATCAGTTTTATTGATTCAAATGTTAAACTATATCACAATCAAAGAAAAACCTCTCAGTGTACTCACAAACAGGCAACAAAAAATACTCAAACACAAAACACTTAATTAGACATAGCATAACAACCATTATGTATACGAAAATCAGAGTATGGAAAACAAAAAAAATAGAGCACACATTAGACATAGCATAACAACCATTATATAATACGAAACAACTCCATTATACATTAGAATCGGTAACAACCCCAAACATCACCATTTATAGATCAAAAGCCTGTTACTAATTATTGTACAATGAATCATCAACTGATATGTGAAAACATTAAAAAACATACCTTTGTTGTTATTTGGATTCATTGTTTGTGTGTTTGTGTTTGCAAGTAGAATGTGTGTTTTGATTAGGGTTTATTGATTATTGTGTGTGTTTACAAATGATCGGGTAAAGGGATTAATTGCCGTTTGACTATTGAATTTGTGGCTTGGTTTAACTATAACTGACATGGCAAGATTTGTAAAAGGAAAAAAAAAAGGTTAATGGTGCTGATATGGCGGTGAATATACCCGTACCCGCCCCATATCCTACCGGATACCCGATTAATATTATCCATCGGTTATTCGGGTTTCTCTACGGGTATTGGTTATCAGTAATTGAATATTATATGGACAAAATTTGCGGTATTAAGATTAAGTCACACTAAAATCCACCGACAAAACAAAAGAAAATACTCTAATAGATTCAAAACTTTTAAAAGTTAAAGAAAATGAATATCGTATCAAACGATTTAACGCAACGTATCGCAACGCAACGTACTCGGCACGATATTTACCAAAAAAATCAAAAGCGCAAGATTTTTCAAAAGTTAATCATTCTCATTTCCAAAAATAATCTCATTTTAGTCTTTTAAAAGGGTTTGGTATCATCATTCGTGTAACGTTAGAGAACACGGACTCACGAGTACTCACTCCAAAAAAATGAATAACCGAATAGTCGAGAAGAGTATTGACGATAAATCGAGCCGAGACGAGATGACAAAAAGAAGTCAAAGAGATAACTAACAAAAAATATATCAAGTAAGATAAGTCGATTGGTAATCGTCGGTATTTTCCCATAATCCCATTTTTTAGTACAAGGTATATATACTTGTTTTATGATTTAAAACAAGTTTGGAATTACGACAAAATTAATCTTTGGAAATAACAAAATTTCGCCATGACTCTTTCATTTATCGAACGTTTCCAAGTCAAAAGACTTTATTGAAAATCAATTCCCCGAGTAATTTATAATATAACGAGTATTTATACAAACCCTAAAACCTAAACCCTAAACCCTAAACCCTGAAAGCTAAACCAATTCGTAACTCAAACAATAACCAAACGAATAGTCCAATAAATCCAAATATCTTAGTCTACGGGTGGCATGTCTCGAATAGTCAAATAGCCCTCGTGTGTTCCATTTTTATCCCAAATGTCTCACAAGGTTTACAAAATCGGGATCTTACTTAGGATCGATTTCGTCTTTGCAAGATCGATATTGTAAGATCGGATCGGGATCTTAAGATCCTACTATAATGTCATTTTGTTAATAGTTTTTGTAATATTATACAAATCTATAAATTAATATATATCATAAACACAAATTATGTAAATATTTCATAGAAATGTTGTCTTAAATTATGATTATGAAATTTTTAAGAATATTAACATGTTTTTTTTTTTAAATTCTAGAAAATACATTCCATACTTTTTTAGTTTGTGGTTCGAGAAAAGTAAGATCGGATCGTAATAGATCTTAAGATCCTATGGTAAAGATCGGTATCCTATAAGATCTTAAGCTTTTAAAGATCCTTTGTAAGATCCGGATCGTTTTTGCTTTGTAGTACCATAAAATCATAAGATCCTAAGATCAGGATCGGGATCCTGAAAACCATGGTCTCACGTACACTTCTAATTTTCTTACTTCATTATTAACCAAATTCAAAAACAAATATCTTTACAGCTTTTAATTTAACAATTGTTTTTATTTCTTTCTTTTATTTTGTCCAAGTCGAGTCAATATCAAGTCGCAACAAATGAGTTACTATTTCCTTTCGAGTCACGGTCAAACATTTATTCCCTCGGGTCAATAATAATGAACCCGATCCCAAATCATTCCAAACATTCCCTTGGTTTAATTTTGTCGAGTCAAACACTAATCAACAAGTCAATTATTCAATCCAACACCAAACATAATTCCAAACACAATTCTAAACCAAATCAGACCAATATTATCCATCTGTTTACTTTTGGAGCATTTCCATGGTCCCTTTTCCCGCCTAAAGTATTGGGAACCGTTCATATACCTCTCCAGCCTATTTATACCTATTGATTGGAAAACCGTTCATAATCAACCGTTCATATACAACTCCTTTGATATTTTCATTAGATATTATATTTCAAATTTCAATGGCTGAATCCTCTTCAACTCCTGTTTCAAACAAAACCAAACGCCCAAGGGATGATTCTCCTCGTCCAATCCCTGAAAAGTTAAAGAAATTTTTTGACATATCCCAAGATATTTGGGAGAAATTTCATTCTGGAAAATATGGAACTGAAAAAACATTTTGGAAGAAATGAACAAGGAAGATTTAAAGATCATTTTGGAATATCAAAAGAAAGTAGATGATCGGAACAAAGAAATAGAAGATACAAGAGAGAAAATAGTTGGTGTTTACAAAAGTATTGAAGATAGTTTATATATTTCTTAATGTATCTTTTGTATAGTTTATATATTTCTTAATGTATCTTTTGTATAATTATCTTATTTTGACTATGTTAATGTATTTTCATACAAGTTTATCATATTTGAATGCAGTTATTATTATTAGTTTATGATATCTGTGAAGTTATAATTAACAACTTCGTAGATCGTTTAAGCTCTTGGGATTAACAATAATAATGAATAAACACGATGCGTAGCGGAATAAACAAAACTATCATTATTATTGCTACAAGGTTTCTTCGTCATCATCTCTAACAACTACTAACACAAACAAACAGCCTCAACGCTACGTGATCAAGTAAAGCACGGTTACCTACTCTAACAGGGATCAAAGATCCTTGAGGCTTATCACAAAACTCTAACCCTAGGCGTCCATTAGAGGACTTAACGCCTAGACACAGACACACCTTTCCTGGATGTTACATCTCTAACATCTGTATTAAAACTCATACACTTCTAATCTCTTTATATAATAGAGATTAGGGTTACAAAGACATTTAACATTTAACATAATAAGTCCTTCATCTTTGTCTTCACAAGTTTCCTTCATCTTTCATATTTTTTCAATATCAACTCAAATTAAATTCCCAACAATCTTCCCCTAGTTGATAATGACAAAACTAAGTATGAAAGATGTCGTCTTCCCCTTAATCCATGCATATCATCAAGGATCTTCAAGCTGCAAATCTTCAATGTAAATATTCTTCCCCTTTTTTTCATCATCAATTAGGGGACAAAAATATGCAACCTTGATTTTCATAATCACGAATCAGTATTATACTTCCAATCTAGTCTTCTAAGGTCCTGAATTACCCTCCATGAACCACAAAACGCTTTCTTTTATAAATGAACTCAAGACAGAAAAATCCCAAATCTTTACTAAGAATACCAACGAGCAATTATAAAAACCTTCACCTCGATGTAGCATATAAATGGTTAATCATTTGAACAATAAGCTTCCCCTGAAACCCACATGTTAACCATTTGTTGAATCTTCAATTCTATAGGCTTTAAGTAATGATGAAGAAAACTAACCATTACCAATTTGATGCTGAAGTAGAATAACCCAACCTTATGTCTTATATCTTGTACTAAATTTGACTTCGAACGTATTCCCAAACCGATGTATAGGGAGACCGCAATCTCTTAACAATAAACTCATCTTCAGTGAGACACTGAGCACAATAATGTAACTCCTTCAAGTGTTTGTCAATTCGTAGTCACCACTTGAACGAATGAACAAGTTATCTTTAAACGTTGGGGACCATTTAAGATATGATAAGAACACAATCTTGAAAAACTCCACTTCATCGTCAAATAAGCAATAAATAATCTTCTTCAAATCAATTAGAACAAATAAATTCGATCCTTAAATCTTTTAAGAACCGTAACCAAAATCCAAAAATCAAACATCTTCTGGTGTGTGTCTTCCCCATGTGTGTGTTTTGGAACCAACCTATTCCAAATCGAGTATCTCGATCCCTTACTGCTCGTAATTAAGGTCTGCTTATAAAACATCATTATGCAACAATATCCTCAAAATCCCACAAAGCACTTTGCAGAGAATAATAATTTGCAAGCATACACAAATCACTTTGCATGAACAATATCCTTTCCACCGTTTAATAATAAAGATCACTGACCAATAAGAACTACAAAGATCGAATATAGACAATCATTGTCACCGACCCATTAAATCCGATATATGCATGTTGTCCTTCACTTTTGTAATCTCAAGTCACAACTGACTGGATAAAAAGTTCATTATCGATAGCGCATGAAATCACAACAAAGAATAAATACCAAGCTGCTACGTTCATAAGAGATAAATAGGAAAGAATTAAGCACCGACCCATAATAGATAACAAGATCATCGACCAATCATGAAAGATTATCCAATGTTGCCTCTTTATGTATACTATCTTCCATGCATCTCACTAAAGTATCATATGAAGCAACAAGAATTCATCGAATGCAGAATATAGAAAACATGAAGTAGGGTTTGAAGAGTAGTACTAAGAAGTCTTGAGCGTTGAAAGCAGTACAAGCATCGCCTTGCATCTGGCACTACAAACTCTATCGATAACAGTACAAACTCGAAACCTCGCCAACAGTACTATCGGATATAAGCCAGCTGTACTAACTGGACGTCGGCAGTACGAAGTTAAGAACGAGCAGTACAAAGTAATAAACTTGGCAGTACTAATCCAAGCTCGTAGCAGAACAAATACGGAATAGCAGTACTAACCAATGAACTTGCAATATTCAATCTCTCCTCGCAACTCCTCTTTGATCACCAGTCTCGTTAATATTCAGTAAGTATGACATGCTAGGGTTCATCATTAGCCATTAAAATTCTCCATCATTCCAAGCCCAGTAGACGTATATTCCAAAGAGAGCAATAACCATATACCAGAAACATTAAAACTCCCAAAGAGCATCAATAGTAGCAGCAAGTCATGATTAAAACAAGTTAAGACCAACCCCAGAACATCGACCCTAAAGAAACTGATTAAACCCACTTCAAAACAGCTTTTCATTCATGAATTAGAGACACCAAACAACATATATTCAACCTTCATGATGAATTAATAAGAATAGAACCAAATTCATGAAGTTGATTCAAGAAAACCCTAAAACTTCAAAATTCATAAACGCCTCTGCAGCAGTTTTCAAAAATTTATACCTGACGTTCTAGAGCTCAGATCGAAGATCCCTCCAGTAAAATTTTACCTTTGTATATGAAGAATATGCAGTAAAAATTTCAGCCCGATCCAACAGTTAACGAAGGAGTTATCGTCCTTTAAAAACAGCCCTGCAGTGACTTATGAAAATTGAACCAGTTACAAATTTTTCTTTTTTTCTTCGATCTTCGACAAACCAAACCTTATTTAATCCCATGATCACAAGCCCCTTGGCTCTGATACCAATTGTGAAGTTATAATTAACAACTTCGTGGTTCATTTAAGCTCTTGGGATTAACAATAATAATGAATAAACACGATGCGCAACGGAATAAACAAAACTATCATTATTATTGCTACAAGGTTTCTTCGTCATCATCTCTAACAACTACTAACACAAAAAATAGCCCCAATGCTACATGATCAAGTGTAACACGGTTACCTACTCTAATAGGGATCAAAGATCCTTGAGGCTTATCACGAAACTCTAACCCTGGGCGTCCATTAGAGGACTTGACGCCTAGACACACACACCCCTTTCCTGGATATTACATCTCTAACATCTGTATTAAAACTCATACGCTTCTAATCACTTTATATAATAGAGATTAGGGTTACAAAGACATTTAACATTTAACATAATAAGTCCTTCATCTTTATCATCATAAGTTTCCTTCATCTTTCATATTTTGTCAATATCAACTCAAATTAAATTCCCAACAATATCTGTGTTTCCCCTGATGTTAAAGGGGTGTTTGGTTTCTTGGATACTTAGAACATTATTAACACTGAAACAGTAAACTGTGTTATAATGCAAGAACAACAATATCACCAAAACTGATTAAGTGTCTTCCTTTACACTTAATCCCTTCCAAATGTATGAGTGCAGTATGGTTTTAAAAGAAAATTGAGTTCATACTGCTGAGAAAAAGTTTTTGCACAAAGTTTGTACTGCTAGGCAAAAAATTGTACTGCTAGCGTAAAACTTTGTACTGCTGGGTATACGTTAGTACTGTTTGGGAGTGCAGGGTACGTTTGTGTCACTTTTTACTTAAAGGGTATAAATCCCCAATTGCGGCACACAATCATATTCACGCACACATTCCTCTCTCTTCTCCATGGCCTAATCAAATTTTAATCGTCATATTACAAAACCCCCAAATCAAATCATAATGTCGAACCTAACTTTTACCGAACCTCATAATAATGTTGCCTTTTTAGAAAAATCCAATGAGTCTGTAGATTCTACTGAGATCATTGATTTCCTTAATGCAAGCTATGTCACACCCCCAAAATCGGGTCCAGCGGAAGCATACATGCCACTGGGTTGCAAGTCAATTGGTATCACAACACAAGTGCAAAGAACGGTTTTTACCTCAATCATTTAGAATAAAATTGTTTAACCGAAAGTGTTGAATTTACATTGTTAAAAGTAGTGCGGAAATAGGCCCTTAAGTAAGTTAAATGGTCCCAAATGTTTGTCAGAGTCTTCTACGACCGTGCCATGCCCTGCCAAAAACCTCTAGTAGCGTGCTACTGCTTAATACCTGGAAATACATGCTAAAAGTGTCAACACGAGGTTGGTGAGTTCATATAGTTTATTGAAAAATGTAATGCATTAGAATGAAGATTTCCCAGCAAAGGCGTTATAAATCCACCCAGTTTCAAGCTCCGCCCATACAAGACTTGCAACCTGTGTGTTTACAACCCACTGCCAAATATGATTTGGTTTAAGTGAACGTCAAATGATTTATGGACCACAAAATTTAATGTTAAATGCGACAATGTCGCTATATAAAGATAAGTGTGATAATGTCTCCATATAACTAAATCTGACAATGTCGCCATATAAATAAACCTGACAATGTCGCCATGACAATGTCGTCATAAGATAAATTCTGACAATGTCGCCATATAGTCAAATCTAGCAGTCTCGCCATGACAATGTCGCCATATATATATATATATATATATATATTATATATATATATATTGACAATGTTGTCATATAACTAAAATATATAACGAAATTAACAGTCCATATATATATATATAATATATATATATATAATATATATATATATATATATATATATATATATATATATATATATATATATATCTGACAATGTCGTCATATAACTAAAATAATACGAAATTAACAGTCCATAACATAGGCAATATGAAATAGCTTAATGTACTAGTGTCCATAATGAAATGATCAAGGGTGAACAATGTAAACACAAAATACTTCCGAGCAACGACTCAAGTATTTTAACCAATCAATAATGTTTGAAAGACAACTCACCTCTCAAGCAAAACAAGCATGGAGTTTAAATGTAAAACGAGCATAGAGTTTAATGAAAAACGAGCATAGAGTTTAATGAAAAACGAGCATGTATTCTCCCCCAAAGCAGTTACAAAACAAGTAAAAGGAGGGGCTATGAAACTCACCTGATGCAATAGCTACGATGACAAAAATGGATACACTGAAGTGAGGCACGATCTCTACCACAACCTAATATGAATGATAGGATCTAATGTAAGCAATGAAATGATGCTACACATGCAAATACGTATGTTAACGATACCACTCGTTAGTTTTGAAAATAATGTTTATCGACGAAAAAAATACATTTTTGACGTCTCGTTATGTTATAAACTACTTTTCGTGTAAATATGTTGAAACGGTACTCCACGATCCTTGTTTGGTGTTCTATCGGTAATTATAATGTTTTCGTCGCAATTTAATATTTTCTTTAACTTGTGAAAATATGCCCAAAATGGCCTCGCAAAACTAGTCGCGAAATATTGTACGTTAAGTGTTAGCGATCAAGCTCGACGCTTTTGAAAACCTTGTAACAACATCTAAATGTCATTATATTTAACTTTTGACCGAATACGTCTCGATCAATTAGATAATCGGCTATCAATGTTGTAACTTGCAAAATACTAGTTTTATACTTAGAAAAATATATTTCTATTAGTGCTGTCAAAATAAACATAGTTCGTCGGGTTTCAAACGCGTGTATCTCGGTCGTTATAAGCTCGTTTTCTACGTTCTTTATGTCCACAGCTTCGTATAAACATGAAATAAAATAATCTCAGTAGGTCGGCTCCTCTAGATCACGTCTAACATCTCGTTTTGTCCTTTGAAATTCGGCGAACAGCACGCTAAATTTTTAGAAATTAGTTTTCGTCGTCTAACTTTGAAAAATCATAACTTTCTCATCGTAAGTCGGTTTTTACTCAATCTTGCGGCCACGGTTTCTTTTTTGAAAGAAATTTCTAAATATGAAGGCCAAAATGTCTCAATGTTTACTGAAATTTCCAGATCTCACGTTTTTGGACAGTAGGTTCATTTACTTGTTAAAAACACATTTTTCTAGTTCAAGTCTTGTCTCTACCACTTCCAATCAACACCACAAGTTCGCAAATCCTACCATACACCTTCTTAAGGTGTCATGGGGTCCTAAACATCACCAACCTTGGTGGATTTCATGAGATCATTAGTGAAACTTATAGATCTAGTGATTAAGATAGTTTATGTTCAAAAGTGGTATGTAAAACATAAATAACTTGCATGGATAACTAATATAACTTGAAAATACATGAACATATGAATCAAATGAAAGTATAAGATGATTAAAACATGTTCTTGAAACTTACTTGATGATTTGATGAGTTTTGGTAAGAAATGAGTAATAAACTTGAGATTTAATCACAAAATCATAACTAGGAAGGTAAATGGAGTATGATTATGACTTGAACTTGGAAAATTTATGGATTTGAGATGGTGTTCTTGGTTTGGCCGAACATAGGGGATGAGATGGGAGGGTTTTGATCTTTCTTTTAGCTAGTTGGTTTATGTGTATGTGTTAGTGTTAGTGGGAATTGGAATTAAATCACCAAAAAATCATTTAATGCTTGTACTAGTAATCAAGTGAAGTTAGAATTAGGGGTGGTTTAGGGGGGCGGCACACATGGGGTAATTTGGAAGGATTTGATGTAATTAAAGCTTGTGTCTCCCATTTATTTAAGTTTAGCTAGTTTAGTGTATACAATGAGTGTTATCGGGTACCGAGTTAACTAGAAATAACTCGTGACGAGGTAAAATGAGATACGACGAAGTTGTAAAAATTGTAAAATCATGTTCCTGGCAAGAATCGTGTGTTAGAATGATTATCGGATTGAAATTTCGTAAACCGACGGAGTTATAAGCGTCAAACGAAAAATATAGCGATTGGTTTAAAAACACCGGGTAAAGTAATAATATAATCTCTATATCATTAAAATTAGCTTGAAAATGTATTAGGATCATTGTCGGGAGTATTGGGTATATTGTTAGTAGAAATGACTGAGTGGTAACATTAATTAAACAATTAAGCATACGTTAATGAAAATCACACAAACCCATGCATGAACTGATATGATAATGATGTTATTGATGATATGCAGACTACCCTAGTCTGTATGATGTGCCTTTACTGATGATGCATGAATACGCAACTAAACCTAACTGGTTACGCGCATTTGAATACCCGTAAACCAAGTTTACGACATGATGAATGATGCCCATAAATAGTGATTTCCCTCCGAGAATGAATAGTGTCATGTGAATAGTAAAAATTTTGACGACTTCTCAGAATCTCAAACTGACTCCGAAAATGATGAATAGTAACCCATGAATAGTAAATTTCTGAGATGATTAGTGACATTTTGAAGCTTGAAAAAGGACCTGAAATTACGGGTTATGACAGACTCCACCCGTTAAAGGAATTCAGTCCCTGAATTTGGTTAATGTTGACCTCTAAAGTGGACACGGTGAAGAGATGTGGATATTGGAGTCACATTGCGGTGATAAAAGATAAAACATCCATTAGATAGGGATTCGTAATAGTACATGAAGTTCATACGATAGAACTTAAAGTGAAACACAAAAGAAATACAACACTAGAAAGTTTAGGTTTTCGTTTATTTTTAAGGCAGAAGTTCATGGTTCTTGAACATTGTTCGTCCTCCACGTCGTTGATGTGCTGACAATCCCCTCCTCTGATGACCTAGGCTCTATCACGAGCTATTCCGCTTTGGTTCCCATTCCCTTGGTTTCCTTGTTTTGGACATTCATTCCTGTAATGTCCTATCTCTCCACAGCCAAAACATGTCACTGGAGGTTTCTGATTTTCAGAAATGATTGGAAACTGGCATTCCCTAGTCCCATGACCAACTGCTAGTCCCTAGCAATCCGATCATATAAAGTAATGAAAGGATCAAAAGAATATCAAGATTACCAAGAATGCCCCGTTTTGACTTATTATATAATGCAAGTAATTTAAACGAGAACAAACGTAAATAACATGCTTGATTTTCAAAAATGGCATCATGGAATGGGAATCACACAAAGTGGGTGATTCCGGGGAATTGTAATCGTCATCCTCTTTTTTATACTCCCCAACTAAGTTTAAAATCCTTGTGCAAACGTTTTTGTAAAATGCTAACACTACTTATATTAGTAATCTATGTAAGCCGAGACCTAACTTTTCACTCCCACAATTATTTAAGTACTTAGGATTGTGTGCTTGTTTTCAAAATTTTGACCGCAAAAATCGACATTTATTATGGTTGTTATGTATTTAAGTCAAATATTAATTTACCGGGAACCTCGAAATCTAAGGATCGAAAAGGGCCTTTTTCATGTAGTGGCTTTCTTCTCGGCACATCCCAAACCAGTTGGTTTTAGGTGACCGGGCTTTTGACACCTCATGGAGAATAGTACCGGAGCTCACGGGACCTTTGAAATAAAAAATTTCCAAATTATCGTCCAACCTTTAGACAATTTTGACGAATACTAGTTCAACTTCCAATTTAAATTTAAGAAAAAACAACTTTCGTACATTTATTCATAAGCAACATAAACGTTTTTATTCAAACAACACACTTTTTTTTTTCTTAATTTTTCATCATTCTTTTTTTTTCTAAATAAAACTTATTTCATTTTGCAACATTCAAGCAATATTACTTACTTCATTTTGCAAGCTTTATTTCAATTTTACGAAAGTATGCTTGTTTCAAAATTTAAATAAAAATTTGAACTAGTACTCTAAATCAAGATTGTATAAAAATTTATTTTTGCTTAACAAAACGGTTTTTAACGTTCAAAGGTTTGAAAATAGCACTTATTTAGTCAGATTAGGAGCTCTTGGGAGGAAAAGCCATAGATTACTTATATAAGCTCTAAAGAGAACCAACTACTCCACGCTTAGCAGCCAAATCAACACTTCAGCAGAGTCGGGATTCCCCTTGTTCTAGCCTAATCAAGTCTAAACTTCCACTAATACCAAAGCATTAATGTATAGCAAATTATTATTTAATGTGCAAAAAACTTCTTTTTCATGCAATTTTTAGTTAAAAGACGATAAAAATTTTAAAATTTTGGTCAAAACGGGGGTGCTAGGGGACTAGTAGGTACAACATGTGAAAATTTTTAAAATTTTGGTCAAATTCGCAAGAATTCCCCCCCACACTTAGAATTGAATATTGCCCTCAATATTCAAAGTACCGGCTAATATGCCTACACTATAGAACGTAAAAAGGTAATACTACTAGCTAAGTGTGGAAACGAAATCTTTTTCACAAAAAGGATGAAAAAGATATCCCTGGATGTTAGTAAAAAGATCGGATATTTGGCGGCTGGATTGAAAATACGCGCATCAATTATCACGATCTACGGGAATCCTGAAAACAAAGGCAAACATACAACAACAAAGCAACAAGTAGAGGAATTCCCCCACACTTAGTGTCAGAAAATAGAAAGAAGATAGAAGGATAAGCATGGGTTGCCACCCACGAAGCGCTTATGTTTTTGTTAACCGAGTCACTAGCTTAACTCGTCCCCAAATTTAATTGTCCATGGGGAAAGCATTTGGAAGAGAAAATCTTCATCGGACTTTCATTCAAGATGTTTGGATAATCACTGAATTTTATTGAAAGTTCCACACCGATGAGATACACCCGGCTCAAAAGAATGATAAATGGAGATGTCGGGGTCAAAAATGGTGTCTTCACTCCCAAAGGAGAGAAAGAAAGGACAAGTCACCGTATAGGTGAAGAAAGGTAGAAAAACTTGAACGACATATGTGAGGTCAATATAATGATGATCCTCAAAGGGAAATGTCACATATGTCGGAGAAAGAATGTCCTTTTGAATCTCGGGATTAAGAATTGAGGTCATATCATCAAGTTTAGAAATAATAGAGTCCTTGACCTCATCGTTCTCTAACACTTCATCAAAAAGAGGATTTACGTTGCTAGAAAAGTACTCGTCATTAAATTTAAAAAGAGAGTTCGAATAGACTTTGATACTTTCATTTGGAGCGTCCTCATCCGAAAGTGATTCGTCATCACTAGAGGAAAAATCATCGTTGGAATTGAAAAGAGGTTTAGAGAAAATCCAGGAAGAATCCTCCGAAGTGTCAAGAGGATAATCACCACAAAAAGACCAATAACATTCACTGTCAGATATATCCTCAGACTCACTTGGGATTGGGAAAAGGTTCTCAACACTAGACATTATGAATTCGTCCGATTCCTTTTCAGGAATAGTGCTAAGATGCTCATCCCCCATAATGAGAGAGTCCTCAGAGTCCATAGTCGGTAAGATGGATGTGATTGCAATAGACTGAGGGAGTTGAGAAATGATATCGTTCAAAGGAATAGCACTCTCCTCGTCATCCTCCTCATCATTGTTGCTAGCATAAATAGCTTTTATACGTTCCATTTGCTCTTCTACTAGCAATTCTGCAATACTCTTGTCTTCCTGCTTTTTCTGGACAGATGTGATTGCAGCTGATGAATTCTCATAATATTCCCTCATTTGAATAGTATCCTCATCATCGTCATCGAGAATGGAAGCCTTGAGAAATTTGGAACACCTTTCCGCTGCTCGTTCTTCGGCTAGTAATTCTCCCATAGATTTTTCATGAGAATGAATGATAGAATACTGTGGGGGTAGGAAATTGTCAAAACCGGAAGTATTATACCAAGGATTAGGTTCTTGATTCCACGGTTGACATTGATAATCGTCATGAGGACCCCCACAATTTGCACAAGGAACATTCGGTGCATTTTGAAATGAGGTATCATTGAAATTTTGATAGCACGGTTCTTGCTCAAATGAATTCTGAGGAGGGTGGTTGAAATCGTTTTGAAAATTTGGATAAGTGAATGTATTTCCGATTTCAGAAGTACAACATATACAAAGTCCATGAGTAAACCCACATTCCTTGCAAAAACACCGTTCACAAAGTGAATCATCTCCCAACGGATCTCTACAATTAAATCAATTTTGCTGATCGAATTAAGATAGCTGGGATTGTGGAGGGTAGTTGGAAAAACCTTGAAAATTATTGAGAGAATTTGGATTTGGATTAATGAATGATTCGCACCAATTACAAAATCCGTCTCTACAATTACCTCCACACCGCTCATACAAACACTTGTAACAACGATGATCATCACCCACTGGACTTTTATAATGAAAATAGTGATAGTCGAGTGACGACATAAGAATTAAACATTAAAGAAGGATAAGAATAGTCGAGTGATGATCATCCCCGGCAGTGGCGCCAAAAATTGATCGTGCCCGTGTATATACACAAGCCAAACTTTTGGGAAAAAGTCAACGTGCAAAACACAACACAATACGAATATAAGAATCCGGGCAAGTGATACCCCGGTCGTTTCCCAACGAGGTGTGAATCGAGGATATCGTTTGAGGTTTGGTATTAAAATGCTTGAAATATGGATTTTGGACTTTTTGGTTTTGCTTTCTAATTCTAACTAGGGCACGGAAAGTAAATAAGCAAAGCAAATTAAGTAATAATGAAAATACGCTAAAAACGTAAACGGGAATCTAAAAACGAGCCTAAAAATCAAAATCTTTAAAAATTAACCCTACAGATGCAAATTTAATTTTCCTAAGTCCTAAATAATAAAAGAAAATTTTAGAAAAAAGATTTGTATTTTTTTTATTTTTATATTTTTTTTATGAATTAAAAACTATTTTAAATTAACTGAATTATAAAAAATACTAAACTTTAAAATAAAAATCTGAATTTTTTTTCTAAAAGTACTCTAAACTATCCTAAGTCTATGAAAAATAAAATGGGTGCAGTAACTTATAGGAATAAGCAGTAATTAAGCTAAAGGGAGTAATAAGCTAAAATGGGACAAAATGGCTTAAGTAATAAATGTTGCAAAAGACTACCAGGACAAGTCCCAAGGGCAATTGGTAGTGAGTGTTGTGTTAAGGGTTGAGATTAGTTGAGGTCAGGGGTTCGAGTCCTTACTTACCTCTGACTTCCTAATTTCCCTTTTTTGCACTTTTTTTTTGGAAACTGTTTATAAGCTAAAAATATTAATCTTTTGTGAAAACAAAAATTTTACTTTTCACTAAATAAGCTAGAAAGAAGCAGATGAGCTTATCAGTAGTGAAAAGGGACTCAAGAACTTTCAATGAAACTGATAAGCTATAATAAGCTAAAGGTAAAACCTAATGAGCTATTAGAACTAAAAGCAATCCTAATTAGCAACTCTAAACTTAATAAGCAGCCTCAATAAGCAAATTAGCACAGATACACAAGCAAGCAAAAATCCAAACTGTTTAACTAAACAGCCCTAATTAGGCACATTTGCAGCCATGAAAAGCTGCCTAAAAGCTAATATAAAAAAAATCTCAAAAATGTGGAACAAGTGTGTGAGCAACCAAAGATCTAAAGTACCAAATTTCAGAACCAATGAGCTTATATTGAACTTATGATAAATCAAAAACTTCAGCTGATCTGAGCAATTTGGCTACTGATGTGCAGATTGTACTAAATTGACCAAAACTCCATAAATTCTAAATGGATTCAAACCAACTCTTCAATATCAATTTAGAACACTATGATGCACTTAAAAATAACAAAAACAAGGGGTGAATTTGCTTATCCCTGTATTAAGCAGTTATGATCAAATTTTACCCTCAATCAACTTAATCCTATGAAAACCTCAAAACAAGCTCAAAACATCTAACAAACAACTTATCTAAGTAATTCTAAGCTGAATCAAACTATCCAAAAGTGCACATGAACAGTGTTATCCATTTTGACCCATTTTAAAACCTATGCCAAACACTCCTTTACTGGACTGATTTTAGAATTTAAACTATATAAGGACCAATTTAAGCTAAGTTTCTGAACACAACTGATTATCTAGGTAACTTAATCACTAATGAATATTTCTTAACTGAAAATAAGTACTAAAATAAGCAATTCCTATTTTTAGCTATTTTTTGGTTCTTTTAGAGGTTTTAAGGCAAAACAAGCACAACTAAGAACAAACTATTAAATAAGCAACAGATAACTAACAAAAGCAATAATAAGCAGATTGAAAACAGTAAATAAGCAAATAAGCAGTTGAACAGTAATAAGTAGTTGGAAAGCTAAAATGGAAATTTGAACTTACAATACCCTTTGCTCTAAACAAGGACAAATTCAGTTTCTAAACCACCCTAATGCTTCCCAAGAAGCTCTAACCCATGGCCATCCATAATTTACCATGCTCCAGCTTCTTTGACAATTTTTTTTTTAAATAATGAAACTTAAATATAGAAGACAGAATTTAAACTTAAACTTAAACTTTCATTAACTAAAAAAAAAAAAAAAAAAAAAAAAAATTAAAATAAAAAAAAAAAAAAAAAAAAAAAAAAAAAAAAAAAAAAAAAAAAACTTAAAAGCTGAAAAACTTTTTTAAAAAAAAACAACAGCCTCTCCCAACTACAATAATGTCCTATTTATACTAGTCCTAAGCTAGGGTTTCTACTACTGCTGTGTTTCTTCTGTGAAAGGGAATCATCTTTGTGCTTTCTCTACTTCATCTTTCACCCTTGATCTTGCCTTGGCCTCCACTTCTTTTAATCTCAGCCGTGGATGGGTTTTTTTTTTGTGCCTTGGATTGCCAAGGTGGCAATGGTAACATGTGAAGGAGGGGGGACCAAAGGATAAGCTGGGTTTTTGTCTTGGAGCAGGGGATTGAGAGTGATAGGAGGGAAGGAGTTTTGGCGGGTAAGGGATAAAGCAGGGTGTGGGTTTTGACTGTGTTGACTTTTTTTTTATTAAAAGTGTTGTGGGTCGGGTTAAAGGTAAGTAGATTGGGTTGTTGGTTTAATTTGGGCCGGATGGGGATTTTTTTGGGTAAAGTATTTATAGTTTGTTGGGGTTTTTGCATATATATCCTTCCGAAAATGCATAATTGCATATATATCCAAAGCATGCATAAAAACCATTGTACTATGTGCATAAAAAACTTGTACAAAGGATATATATGCAATTATTCACTTTGGGAGGGATATATATGCAATTATGCCCTAGTTTTAGTGATTAGGTTTTAGTAATTAGATTAGGGTAATTAAGTTTAGGATTATTTTGAAATTTGTTTTAGGATTAGTGGTAAAAATGTGATTTTGGTTTCGGGTTCGTTTTTCCAAGCTCACCCCCATGTCCTTTCCCGGGGTTGACTTTGACTTCGTCTTGACTTGATCAAATGCTCAAATGGTGTCGAGTCGATCCGAAAATGTTCCTATTTGCTCTTTTTCCCATCCAAGCTTGGTTTTGTCCACTTTTGCCTTGTTTTCAATCCTTTTGTACCTAAAACACATAAAAACACAATCCAAGGATAATTGCAACAATATTTGGTCTTTTTGGGTGTTTTTTGTCATTTTTGTGGGTTTTTCGGGTATAAAATGATGAGTAAAAGGCCACTCATCAACAACCTATATAAATATATATATATATATATATATATATATATATATATATATATATATATATATATATATATATATATATAATATACATATATATATCATATATATAATATACATATATAATATATATACATATATATATATATATATATATATATATATATATATATATATATATATATATATATATATATATATTATACTATATATATGTATATATATATATATAAAATATATATAATATATATATATATATATATATATATATATATATATATATATATATTATATATATATATATATACATACATATAGATATATAGATACATATAGAATATATATATATATATATATATATATATATATATATATATATATATATATATATATATATATATATATATATATATATATATATATATAGTGAGACTTTCTTGCGAGAACCATCTTCTCTGCGAGAACTGACAGAACCACCAAAAACATACATACACGCCTTCAATAATTGTATTCTTGCACATATGTTCGAAAAACAACATATATGTTTTTAAAAAAACATGGTTGTTCTAAACAATTTGATAAGAAATTGGAAATACAAAATTTTTCTTTGAAGGTGTGCATGTATGTTCTTATAAGGCGTGCAATGACAATATTACGGCCGTGTGTAAAGTTTTTGTGAAAAAAGAGGATGAGTTCATGATGATATTAAAGAACATAGGTGGATACTTACGATTATTGATGATTTGCATGTATTTTTATTTTATTTTAAAAGGCGTGCATGTATGTTTTTGATGGTTCTGTCAGTTCTCGCAAGAAAGTATCCCTATATATATATATATATATATATATATATATATATATATATATATATATATATATATATATATATATATATATATATAAATCAGATAGGGGAGAGAATAGAAGAGTGAGATAGGAAAAAGAGGTGAAAAGAGAAAGAAGAGAGAAATCAGATATAGAATCAGAGAATAGAAGATAAGAATTAGAGATAAGAATAAGAGAATGCAGCCTAACTGGGAACGGTCCCAAATATACACTGACGGTCCCTTACATATAGGGGACCGTCCATATATACAGGACCGTAGCCAGTGGGACTGTTTTGGACAGAATATTGTGATTTCAGTTATTACCATGTTAAAGTTGATTAATATCACATTTTATAACAACAACCATGACAAATATCACAACATAAAAGGATAGATTTCATTGAAAACATGAAGATAGTATACATTAAGAAATCATACATAGCACATAAATGAAGTTATACACAACACCCTAGTATCTAAAAAGGAAAACTAAAAACTACAAGCTATTTCTAGAATAACCTAGGTTCCTAGAACATGCTTGGCCTAAAAGATAATCCTTTATTATTTATAACTAAACATATAGAGATGTTTAGTTGGAAGGTGGAGAAGAAGGTGGTGAAGAGGAAGGTGGAGGAGTTGGTGGCATGGTGGCTAGTGGAGTTGGTTGCACATTAGGTTGAGAGAGAAGGTACTCAACATGGGCAAACATGTGATGAAACTCTTCTCTAAGGGATGAAATAAGGTTGAAGTTATGAAAGCAACAAGCACAATTCATGTTGTGATGGTTGTCAAAGTTGAAGGGAAGTGGATAGCCCATGATTGGAGATGGTGTTGGAGTAGAAGGAGTGTAATCCAAGGGCCCATTTGGTGATAGAGATAATGAGGTGGTTAAGTGTGGTGAGTTGGAGTGGGTGAGCAAAGGTGATACGTTTTTAATAAATGATGAGAATAGACAGGAGTTTGGTCTTGAGGAGGAAGAGGATGTTCCTTTGGTTGAGGGTGTTTTTATTGTTGCACTAGGAGCAAGAGGAGAATTAGGCTTAGCTTTTGGTGATGGAGTGGTGTTTTCTTGAGTGAGATCAATGAAGGTAGTTTTTGGTGGTATGATGGTGATCTTTGGCCTTTTGTTTAAGAGTGTCAAAGAGGTTAAAGAGGAAACCATGATAAAAGATGATGAGTATGAGATGGAGAAGAGAGGCGGTGATGAAGAAGAAGAAGAAGAAGAAAAGTGTTTAAATAATCAAGGGTTATTATGGTTTAGGAAAAGCATGGATTAGGAAGTTTATGCCACTAAAAGTTGTTTTGCTAATCCTGGAAATGGTGGTGAATTTCATGAAATGGGTCAAGACTGCAGGAAAGGAAAAACAGTGCCAAAATTCGTGACCACCTATGGACGGTCCCTTAAATAGGGGGACAGTCCTTTAAATATTCAGGACCATCGCCATATTTATGGGACCGTTGCCAGAAGGTTTCCAGGTTTTCGCCCAGTTTTTAAATTCTGCAACCTATAACTAAAAACACTATCTAACATTCCAGATTTTTGAAGAATTATGTAAAACTACTAACATAAGATAGATTCTACACAAATTCAAGAAACGTTCATGCAATCGAGTGGCAAATATTGTGACCAAGTTTGAGCATGCATTAAAATATGGCAAGATAAGTTATTGTCCAAGAGCATATAATTCACATTCAAGCAGGCAGATTAGTCGTATAAATAGAGAGATTGACCAAGAGACATACTTGATTTAGATTGTCGGGTGGTAAAATTGAAAAGATCACCCGACGCTAACTTTTCATTGTTAGAAGCAATTTTTGTGCTAATAATAGTATTAATACATCATTGGTTATTCCTAGTGATGCTAATGAGTTCAATACTATTAGTCTAATAAGCTACAAGCTAAGTTATACAACATACAAAGTTAGATATTAATTATGAAAATGGTGATGAGCGCATCGAAAATCATCTTCAATATTTCCATCCGTTGTGCTACACAAAGGATCCGGAAGTGGTTTATAGTGAATGAAAATTTTGTTTTGAAGATATGAACAAGAAGCTCTTAATATTTCAAAGAGCTTTGATAGGAGTAGACCATAAGGAAGGATTTCATTAGGTTTATTTTTGTAGTCATGAATCCTATTAACTACAAAATGGGCTAAGTTGAAGGGTGTGGATGAGGAGATCCAATATAGCATATAAGCTCCACATGCCGATAGTTGATTATGTTGATGAAGTAAGCAAAGGATATTTTCACGAATGATGATTTCAGTTGGTTTGAGATATGGACAAACTTCTTCGGTAAAGAGTTTTGTTAGTGCAAATATTACGATATTTAAACTAAACGGTTTCTTCAGTTTTAATAATGACAAACATGTTACTTGTAATACATAACGCAAAATGTGCAAGTTACTTGTAAACACAAATCATCAATGCATACTTACATCAACATCTCTCGACGTCTCAAGTATGCTTCAACAGAGTTGTAGATTTTCATCCTGACGTAAATCACTCAAGGTATGAACAAACAAATTTAAACTTGACGGATGGTCAAAGAAATAATTTTTTGTTCTAAACTTCACATTTTTAATGTGACAAAATATTTTTTCAAAAATATATTTTACAAATTATTTTTGAATTAAAAAGAAATGTTTTATTTTGCAAAATAAGTTTAAAAGTCCCAACAGCTATTTTTCCCCCCAAATCAACTCCAAACTTCCCCAAATAAACTTTCACCACTAAAAACAAAATTGAAAGTGTCCATGTCTGGGACGGTACCACTAAATTTAGTGGTACCGTCCGTACGTAACGGCTAGTTTTTTCTTTGCCTATAAATAGTGGACCATTTTACACTTCCAACTTGATTTTTCCAGTTAGTTTTCTCTGGTCTAATCCCTTCTTATTTAGATCACTTTCTTTGATAATTTAGAGAGTCTTAGTTTGTTTAAAAGTGATCATTTCATCCAACCAATAGATCACCTTCATTCCTCTACTAGTGCAAGAGAAGAACACATAGTATCACAAAGATACAAAGTGTTATAGTCTTAGTCTAGTGCACTCGTAATACTTGTTACACGCTTGTTGTATCCTAGCATACATCAAGTTGATTTTCTTTTGAGTAGTTTGTGAGAGTAGATCATTGTGATCTTAGATCTTGGAGATCTCTTGTAGCTTGTGGGCTTGGGTATTGATCAAGTGGATCAAGGGTAGATCAGGTAGATCGATTCAAGTGAGAGTAGATCATTGTGATCTTGTTGAGATCTTGGAGATCTCTTGTAGCTTATGGGCTTGTGTATTAATCAAGTGGATCAAGGGTAGATCGGGTAGATCGAGTCAAGTGAGAGTAGATCATTGTGATCTTGTTGAGAACTTGGAGATCTCTTGTAGCTTGTGGGCTTGTGTGTTGATCAAGTGGATCGAGGGTAGATTGGGTAGATCGTGAGTAGATCGTGTGGATCGTGGTAGATTGGTACTAGCTAAGATTAGTACTCGACATTTAGCTTAGTGTCGGAAATAAGGATAAGCGACGTTGTACGGTTTTCTCCGCCTGAAGGGAGCTTGTTCATTAGTGAAGTAACTCTTGAGTTGGGTACTCGGGGAGTGGAGTAGGGCGAAGAGGAGCTTCGTGACCGAACCACTATAAATCATCGTGTCCGATTTGCGCCTTCTTTACTTATCTCTTCGCTTTTATTTTAGTCTTTATCGCTTTATATTTATATTTGCATTGCGTTTATGTTTGTGTGGTTTGTTTCTTATATTATGTTGATTATGTGTATGTCATGGATTGATTGTGTTTATGTTGTAGCTTACTTTATACCATCTCTAGATGTTGTATGATCATTGTTGACACTTTTCATATTACGTCACACTTGATCGGGTGTTTGATACAAAAAGTTTTTAAGTTTACAAAAAGTTTTTAAGTATTTAAACAAAAACATATTCACCTCCCCCCCCCCCCTCTACGGTTTCCAAAAGTTTGTTTTGATCATGTAAGTCGTATTTATATCCGTTAAGTCTTTTCTTGGTTATTTCATGAATTATGGATGATGGATGAACAGGTTTTGTGTAGTAAGGATCATTGATAGGGTGAGTGTTATAATCAATGATGGAAGTGAGTGACCATTCATTACTGTAAAGCAATGTCCTTCAAAAGAAAGGTCGAGCAAGACACTGAAATCCTTAATGGATAGAGTGAATTGTTTACCTCCAATTTTGAAGGTCATGATCCAAAGGTTATTTATTAAACGAAGAGAAAATGTTTAGTAGAATTCGCTAATAAGGTGAGGATAGACATATCCGTCTAGATGATAGAAAGTTTGAAATCCTATGTTGAGAAGTCTTTCTTTAATGTTAATTGAGGTATTAAAAGATTGACCAATGATTCTCCCTTCATGAATTCTTCGATTTGAGCATTCTTCATATGACATATTTTAGCCCTATGAATACACAAAAAGAAAGAGTGACACAAGAGTTTTGAAAAATACAATGCGAACGTGTCCTAGTGTGTTGGTGTACGGATTTATAATCATCTTGATTTTAGTATATTAGATCAAACATTCTTGAATTCAGTTTTCCTTAATAGGCCCTTTCGAAAAATTATTTTTGTCGCATAATCTAACTAATGATTATGCATGTTTAGAAAAAGTTTTTGAGATGTATTAACAATGCATAATTATGATTTTGTTACGTTCCAAAACATGATAAATTATAACAACTCGAATTTTGGATTATCACGTATTTTGACACTTTTCAAAACAAGCTTGTTTGGACAAATCCTACATCTAGGTAAGTAATAATGGTAGTACATTGTTAAGATTTAGTGTTAATTTTCAGTCAGTTACATGAAAGATTGAAAATCCCCAATTTTTGATTTCATGTTCATATAAACCCTAGAATTGAATTATTGAGAAAATTGATAAAAATGACCTACAATTGATGATGTTAAGGTTGTTGTGATTGATGATCTTTGATTATTAAGAGTTTGAATTAAGTTGTAGTGGTGGAATTATGGGTTTGGATGTGATATGAGATGCTTAGTCGTTGCTGCTGCAAGAGGGATTGTTTGCGTTATGTTTTCTGCAAGTGAAAAGAAAAACTGGATATCCCCTGAAAACTGGTGACGGTCCCTTAAATGTGGAGGACCATCTCTGGGACCGACGGTATTTGGGGGACTATCGCCAGTAAATGGTTTTTTAGAGATAGAAATTTTTGTGACTATTTTTGACTAGAGTATTATGAAAAGGAATTTGTTAGAGACAACTAGGATCAAGTAGTTGAAGTGATATGAAACCATAGAGCAAGAAAGCATATGTTGAAAAGACGAGGAGTAGGAGAGATGGAGGAATCGAGTTTCAAATGTCTAAGACACTTTGAGAGACACGCACAAATAGTCTAAGAGAATGGGTGTTGAGGAGAATCGTAACAGAAGAAGTATAGAAGACATATAGATGAGACGAGATTGAAATGCGAGACTTGCATGGGGTTATTCTGAGGTCAATTATGTCTATGGCGGGTTGTTGAATGAGATAGAATAGAGACAAGAAGAAGAATAGAATAGTAGTCGTAGAGGACGTAAAAGTCATCCTCTACGACTACTATTCTGTTCTTATTCTTGTCTCTATTCTATCTCATTCAACAGAACAGATGTCGAGGTCGTTTAACAGTTTGCATCATTCACAGTGATTTTATAGACGTGCCATTTCGGCGATTACACACTCGGCATGGATTGTGGTTGTAGCGAGAGCAACTTGTTTCTCTCGAAAACCAAAGTTCGTCGAAAAAGTATTGCTTAAGCTTCTTACACGCTTTCTCAATTTATCAGAGACGACATAAACTGTGATTTTTATGTCGTTGCTCTCAAGATAACAATACTAAATACGTAGTGTCTTTAATTGTATTGAATAATACAGTTAACCACCTTAGAGAGAGTCCTCTCAAAAGTGTGCCTAGAAGCAAACACTAAATATGATATTGAGTCAACTTGCCATTTTAGGTACAATAAAATACCTATCTTGTCCTAACACTATCTAATGTCCACGGACTCACCTTCATCTTCATTGTTAGTTTTGTACCCGAGAACATAGGCAAGATTTTTATTTATAAAGATTCACTTAGTTCCTATGGGGGATAAGCATTTAGGCAAAGAGTCGAATTTCCTAAATCTCATATTTCACAAATAGATATAATGTACACAAATTTCAGTTATCTTTTCACTAACAAGCGCATAATGTAACACCCCCAAAATACTGCAGCGGAAGATTGTGTCACTGGGGTACTACTTCATAATACAAAGTACAAGGTATAGAAAACGACCTCTAAATGAGACGTTTTTTAAAATTTTCCATTCGATAAATAAAATCGTAGTTACAAACATGAGGTTCCAAAGTGTTTTTACAGTGTATCGAATGGTAATGATAAAAGTATAAGTCTTCAAAACATGATATATGACTTTATGCTCCATGCACCTGCTATCGCCTTACTAACCTGAGATAAATATGTTAAAAAGTGTCAACACAATGGTTGGTGAGTTCATAGGTTTGTTGTAAATAAGTTGAAAAGCCTATAAAGAATGTTCATGCAGCAAAGGCATTGTAAATCCATTCAGTTTCAAGTTCCGCCCATACAAAACTTACAACCTATGTGTTCACAACCCATTGCTTAAAATAGTATGTCAATTATGTATACACGCATCATAGTAGTTAAAAGTATTAACGTGTTAAGTATGTAAATAGTATATTGGTCATGTCATATGCAATTAATCATGCGACTCCACTCCATCTCCGGAAACCTCATATGGGTATGTTGCTCACAAGGAAAGTAATATCATTATCTCCACTCCATCTCCGGAAACTCAATGCATGTTTTATCACAAGGAGACTTTACACTGCTAACGAGGAGACTTTATGTTGCCAACGAGGAGACTTTATGTTGCTAATGAGGTGACTTTCAAGTTTAAGTACAACGCAATCAAGTATAACGGAGTCAAGTATAACACAATCATGACCAAAAAGTATAAAAAGTATAGCGGAGCTTTAAAGTATAAATGTTTTGAGTACTTAAGTCTGTATGTAAATACAAATCATGTATTTAAGTAAAGTGAGTAAAGTATTTTGATAACCAAGTAAAGTATTTAAGTAAAATGAGCATGTATCTCCTCCAAAGAGGTCAAAATAAGTAAAAGAGGGGCTATGACTCACAGTAATATGTAAACGTTTAGAGTACTTGAAAAAGTTACAGCAAGTAGTTGAGCATGTATCTTCCCCAAAGAGTTTAAGATAAGTATTAAAATAGTAGGAGCTATGACTCACAGTAATATGTAAAAGTTTAGAGTCATTGTGAAAGTAAAAGCAAGTAGTTGAGCACGTATCTCCCCCAAAGTGTTTATAAATTAATTAACGAGTAAAAGTGGGGCTATGACTCACAGTAATATTTAAAAGTTTATAGTACTTATGAAAGTAACAGCAAGTAGTTGAGCATATATCTCCCCCAAAGAGTTTAAAACAAGTATTAAAAGAGTAGGGGCTATGACTTACAATAATATGTAAAAGTTTAGAGTACTTGTGAAAGTAACAGCAAGTAGTTGAGCATGTATCTCTTCCAAAGAGTTTAAAACAAGTATTAAAAGAGTAGGGGCTATGACTCACCTGATAATAACTAATAAATGATTCTAGCAAATTGGACAGCGTTTCCGCATCTAAATTCAAGAATCGATCTTCTAAACTATGAAACCTCTAAATCACCTCAAATCAACACCAAAACTATCACAATCACTCCCATATTAAAAACCATTCCTTAGAATTTACCGATCTACCATTGCAAATGCTTCAAAAATTTCCCCGAGATCCACAGCTCCTATCCACCATTGTGTAGCTCTTAATCCAACCACAGAAACACAAAATAAACTTAATTTGTACGTAGAGAATACTTATGCCATCAACTTATGTGTATAACTCGGAGCCTGAAAATCAAGTATGGAGGATGTATGGAGGGTTGAGGGTGGCGGCACCAAGGAGGAAGAGGAGGAAGACTACCCGTAGAACACTAAATAAGCAAAACCCGCACTTTTCTTTCTTCTTTCTTCTTCTGGCCGATTTTGGGGGGGGGGACCAGAGAGAATGTGTGTTTTTCTTTGTAAATAATGAACTAGTTTTCTTTCTATTTATAGAGAAAATTTCTGAAAGTATCCAGATATTTTGATTAATATTTTTTAGATATTTTTATGAATAGTGTTTAGATATTTATGAATAGTAACTAGATATTTTTATATTAGAAGTACATAGTACATTGTTTGCATGAAAATCGTGTAGAAGCGTTTATTTATAGTTGTAAATTTTAATTTACGTGAAAATAGGAAATAATAAAAACATGGTGAATAGTAACTTGTAAATAGTAATTTTTAGGAAAAAGTTCGAGTTTAAATACTGGCCTAAAATATGATGAATAGTACAATGAATAGTGATTATGAATAGTGAAATCCCGATGATGAATAGTAACTTTTCCGAAAAAAGAATGGTAAAAGTTTGAGGTTAAATAATGGTATAAAATCCAAGTTGTCACAGTCTTCCCCTATTAGAGGAATCATGTCCTCATGATTCAGTTATTGATACCTAGAGTTTTATTCTTTACAAGGAGTTCTAAACGTTTATGCTCCGTGAAATTGGTGTGTATAGTCCAAGTAATTTCGTCAAAGCTTACGTATCTGGGTTTCTTATCCAACTAGGTACGTTCTTGTGACTATCGTGACTATTGCCCATACTAAAGACATACTCACTTGTGGCTAGGTTTGATGAGGCAAACTTTCCCATTCTCGTTCATAACCTTCAAAAGACCTTTAGGTAACCGATTTTTACTTAATCCTATAACTCATCAGACAAGAACTGTCATGGGATTAGCCTAATCGGTTTGAGTAACAACTTGATTCTAGCTTGATCTTCGCAACTCATCAAAGAAGAACTGTCACTTAGATCGAGCTGGGAAACAAGTGGTATGAAGGAGCTTTTTTGAAAATTTGGCTCGATTATGGAATTGCTTACACATATGAGACTACTACTCCCTTCTGTTGGGAATTAAATGATCAAGACTTAGTACTGCTGGAGAATTACCCAAACAGTATAAACTGTTAGTGTATAACTGAAGACTACTGAAGAAATAACTAACAGTACAAACTGCCAAGTTAGTACTGCTAGTTGTAATGAAGGTACTGCTGCATGGATAACTGCTTTAGACGATATTATATAGGATAAGTATTGAATAGATCTTTTATATATCACAATTAGTTAGAAATATACGGTAGATACTTATCTTGTAAAGGACTCCTTAAGTCTATAAAAGGAGATCCTAGGTTAGATGTTTAGGTACGTGAAAAGTACATCAGTCGAATACATTGTTAAGATTCAAGGTTTTTGTAACCCTAGTGATATCAAGATCACTCGTATTATTGTTTAATAATATTGAATCATTTGAAGTTAAACTTTCTGTGTTCATTGTTCATACAAGCATTACTGTTCCATTCAACAAACAATTTCTTCTAAGTGTGGTTGAGTAGATTCCGCATACTTGACTACATAACCTCAAAGTATCACAAACACATCATAAGGGAGTAACATCCTAAGTTTTTTATAATCCTCTCAAGTGGTATCAGAGACAGGTTGATACTATTGATTTAGAAGAGAAAGTAATGGACATGGAGACTACACAAACAAACATGGTTGCTAAATTGCCAATGTTGAAGCAAAACGAATTTGATATGTGGAGGCTTCGAATAGAGCAGTACTTCCAAGTGCAGGACTATGCACTCTAGGAGATTATTAAAGATGGAAACTCTTTCAAACCTTCAACATCTACAACAACAGTTGATGGTAAAGAAGTGACTGTTGTGCAAACCTCTCTAGTGACTGCATAAGAGGTGCTACAAAAGAAAAACGATGTCAAGGCTAGGAGCTTGCTAATGATGACCATTCCCAATGATCAGCTCCTGAACTTTAGCAAATACAAGGATGTAAAGTCCTTGTTTGAGGCAATCACTGCTAGATATGGTGGGAATGAAGCCACACAGAAGACCCAGAAGACTCTGTTAAAACAGAACTTTGAAAACTTTTCTGCAACCAGTAATGAGTCTTTGGATCACATGTTTAATAAGCTGCAAAAAATTGTTAGCCAACTTGCTGTTCTTGGTGTTGATATACCTCAAGAAGATCTGAACTCCAAGTTCTTGAGGAGTTTACCTGCAGAGTAGGCTATGCATGTGGTGGTCTAGAAGAAATAGCGAGACATTGATTCTATGAGCCTCAATGATTTATATAACAACTTCAAGATTGTTGAGCAGGATGTGAAAAACATTGTTGATGACTATAGTAGATTCACATGGGTTTTCTTTTTAGGTTCTAAGGATGAGACACCTAGCATTCTTAAGACATTTATAACTAAGATAGAAAACTTAACGGATAAGAAAGTTAAAGTCATTAGGTGTGACAATGGGACAGAGTTCAAAAATAGAGTTATGGATGAGTTTTGTAAGGAAAAAGGTATTAGAAGAGAGTTTAGTGCTGCTAGGACTCCTCAGCAGAATGGAGTTGCTGAAAGGAAAAATAGAACACTAATAGAAGCTGCTAGAAGCATGTTAGCTGATTCATAGTTGCCCATCACTTTTTGGGCTGAAGCAGTTAATACTGCCTGTTATGTGCAGAACAGGGTTTTGATAGTTAAACCTCACAACAAGACACCATATGAGCTTTTTAGGGGTAGAACTCCAGCATTAGGATTTATAAGACCTTTTGGGTGTCATGTAACTATTCTAAATGACCGGATCTACACACACTCCTTGTGTTAGATGTGATACTAAGAATTATACGTAGTCTAGCACGCGGAATTTACTAGCTAGCACTTAGAAGACTTTATGTGTTTTGTATGATTTGAATAAAACAACGAACACAGAATAATAACCTTCAACGATTCAATATTATTAGAATAATAATACGAGTGATCTCCTATCACTAGGGTTTACAACCTTGAATCTCTATATTCTAATTCGTACTTCTATGTTTTGTATCTATATTGTGTATCTAAATCTTAACCTAGGCAATCCTTTTATAGACTAAGGATTCCTTTACAAGATAACTATCAACTAATCTTATACGATATACACAATATCTTTTCCATATTTATCTATTACGTAAATCATAAACCGTACTAACTTCTTCACTCAGCAGTCTTAACTACTCATGTCTTCAAAACTCTTTAGCAGTCTTAACTTCCATCTTCAACAGTCCTAACTGTTACCTCCAACAGTCTTACCTACTTAAGCTTGATTTCCTAACAATCCTCCCCTAAACTTATGATTTCTATCCAAATCACTAAGTTTCTTTCCTATTAAGCTTCTTCTTCTTAATGCTGAAAATTCTTTCAAACACCTATCAAGCAAATCTCTTAGATCTAGCTTCCACTTCTTGTGCAAAGTTGAATATCTTTGTCACTAGCATATCAGCCATCTCAGACTCTTCATTAGCTTCCAGTCTAACACATGCCATCATTGTCAAAACACCTGGTCTGAGTGGATAATCTTTTTCAACCAGCATATAGATCTCTATTCCATCCTTAGTACACTCTGTGTACTCCACACATTCCAAATAACTTCCAAGTGATGTCCTTGACTTGTGCTTGAAATCTCCATATCGACTCTCCACCATCTGGTTCATAAATTCTCTTCAATTGAACCCATAGTTCTTTATCTTTATCTTCAATAGGATCAATATCTCTTAATTTTTCTTTCACTAAGCTCCATAGTTGATTTAGATATTCTCTGTCAAAGCCTTTGAGTAAATCTTCAAACAACTTATATCTTTCAGAAATATCTCCAAGTCTAATAATCATCCATCCCTTCATTCTACCATCAGTTAACACTTCCCAGTCAATGATTGGATGTTTTACCTGCAAAGGTTTAATGTAAGAAGACTCTGGAATAATCATCATCATACTTCTGATCTTCTCATTAGTTAACCCTTCTTCCTCAGACTTTTGTTTCTTAGCAACTTCTGATTCCATAGATTCTGCTTCCCTCTTCTTACCTGTTTTGAAACTTCTTCTTGGAGAATTCAAAATAGCATAAGTTTCATAGAATTCTTTTTCAATTATAGCATAAGACTTTCCCTTGAAATCATTCATGGAGTAATTTGCTGAGTTCTTCAAATAATGCTTCATTGACTCAACAAGTTCCTTCTTTGTTGGCAACTTCGTCTTGTACCCTGACTTCTGTCTTTCTCTTATTCTATGAATCAGATCTTCCCACGTTGCAACTCCATTCTTCTTGAGTATGAATTCTTTAAGCTCCTCTGTCTTTTCTTCTTCATTCAACTCTTTATCTTTAAGAACCATTGAAGCTTGTGCTCTTACAATCTCATCAGAATCCAGAAAATATTGTAACTGTTCATTGAATTCTTCTTGATTTACTTCATTTGATTTTTTTCTTTCCATGAATTCAGCTATATTTCTAATATCATCAGCAGCCATTTTCCTTGCAAATTCTTCATCATGAGCAATCTGAGCTTGTTTAGCTTCCTCACCAGCCAAATCTTCTTCTACCAATTGCCTTGCAACCTCTGCATCATGATCTATCTGTTCTTGAGTTTTTGGTTTCAACCTTTTAAGCCTTTCAAGTTCTTGAGCAGCAGCCACTTCTTCAGATGTCATAGGCTTCTTCCCTTTATCTGCTCTTCTCCTTTCATAAACTTGTTCAGCAGAAGTTTCAACAGTTGGAACTGCTTGTTGCTCTGACTCAGCAGTTTGAACTATTTCTTGCTCTGTCTCAGCAGTTTGAACTGCTTAATGTGTCTCAGCTGTTTCTTCTTGAACATAACCAGAACCTGAACCAATATCAAAACCTTCATCTTGTTCAGAACCTTCTTCATACCTCCCCTGAGATGCTGATCTATCCTTATCTTTACTAAATTTCCTCCCCTGTTTGGAAGAATTTTCATCATCCCCGTCTGAATCATCATCATCAGAATCATCATCCAATATCACTCTTGCCCTTTTCTTCTTCAACTGTTCTTCAAGCTTCTTCACCCTTTTTGTTAACTTGGTATAGACTTTGGCAAAATTCTCCTTGTGAGCTTTGAATTCCTCCTTGGTTTGCTTTAGCTCCTTCTCCAAAGTGTCAACCTTGGCTACTAACTTGGTACATAAAGCCGTCAATTCAGTTTGTGAATAGCTACCCTCATCACTTCTAGCTGTATTACCTGCTAGGAGAGGTGAATCTTTGGGCAAGGATCTAGTCACAACCCTAGTTAGACTAGGTTTAGACCTTCTCCTATAAGTGATGGGTGGTTGTTGAGTTATTTCAAATACTTGAGTGGATGTGTGATGGGGATCAGTTGGAACTGCTGAACCTTCACCCAACTCAGTTTGAAGCATTTGAGGAAATAATGGAACTGGCTCCCCTTCAAAAAGCCTACTAGCCATAGCCATATTTTGAAAAACCTTTGATTGTAGACTAGGCGTAGCAAAAGTTTCAGTTGGTTTTGTAAGCAGGTATGTCTTTTTATTTAAAATTGTTTGAACAAACCTGGGATACATTAAAAACTTTGTTTTACTTTCAAAATTTTATGCCATACCCTAAAAAATATATTTGAAAAGTTAAAAACTCTGTTTGTAGACAAGCAAATGAGAGCAATAGCAATATTGCTACTGAACTGCTCCCAAGAAGTATTTTTAGGACTTAAACAACATAGAAGAGTATGTATCAAAAATCTCCATTGAGGTGAAAAACATCCTTTTTGAAAAGTCAATTTATGTTCAGATGTATTATACCCCATTTTTGTAAGTTCTTCCCAAATTTCAGTATTTAGCATAGTGTGGATACCATCTGAGTCATTTAATTTAAGATGTCTCCAAGTATAGACTCGGTAACAACAAATTTAAAGCCATCTACTTCAGTATGAATTTCTAAGTCTCCGTCATCACTTGTCAAGACAGATGAATTCTGCCAGAACTGTGTGATGTGCAAAACATAAAGAGTAGGAGAAACAGTTAAAGCATACCTTATGTGAGGGTGATTGAGAAAATACACAATCTCATAAAACTTCGGCCCATCTCCTTGCTCTGTTTTCTCTAAAAACGCAACCTGGTTGTGACGCTTAACAAATTCCAAATCATCCATTCTTAATGATGAAAAATGAAAGATTTTAGCAATACAATGATCTTGTAAATTGGAATTAAAGTTTATGCAATCGCTTGGGGTTCTAAAAAGAAAATCATAGGAGAAGACCAACTCACTGAATCCCTCAGTGAGAGTCATAGTAAAAAGGCCTTTATTCCAGCTGGCATATCTTTTGAGCAAGAAATGAAACCCAAGTCTAGTGACTGGGTTGAAAGAAACAACCCAGACAGTAAGTTACCTGACTTTGAGACTGGGAAAATCTTGAAACCTGAAACTCAGGCTATCAAAGATATGGTTGGACTCACTGATAAGCCCAGTAACACTGAGTCTGTCAATGAGTCTGAATCAGAATGACAAATACCTCTTCCACCAATGAAAGTCCTTCAGGGAGCTGCACCTAGCTCAGACCTAACACCTTTAGTTTACTTTCAACATTCTTCAAAAGAGAAGTCAGGATTGGGTAGAACCATCCTGAAGAGACCCACACCTGAAGTCTCAGTTCCCACTAATGACTCAACAACTTCAGTCCCAACTGAGGTAAACACTGAAAGCCCTGATTCAAAATATGATCAGTTGGCTGAGCTTGTCAGGAAGCTGAGTGAAAAGATTGAATCATCTGAAAAACCTTAATCTAAGAGTAAGGAACTCAAAGCAGCTTCCTCAAGCACCTCCAAAGCAAAATCTTCAAAACCTCAGCAAAGATGTGAACTGTGTAACTATACAAATCATTTCACCGATGATTGTTATAGAATACTCTTTTGCATGATATGCAAAAAGGAAGATCACAGGACTTCTGATCACTTGTCATACAAAGTCTCATCCAATGCTGCAACACACTTTAAAGCATAAGCTTTTTAGTATCCTTCTGATTCTAAATAGAAACAAAGGCAAAAGGCTAAGCCTTTTTCACCTTGTCCACATTCTGGTTTCAATGACAGTCTTCCTAATGATTGTCTAATGGATCCCTGCTGTGACATATGTGGAGATCCCTCACATGACACCTCAGGATATGAAAAGGTCATTCAGGCTAGAAGAGGAACCACCAAGTCATCCTCTCAGTCTATTGAGTCTAAATCAACAACCAAATGTAAATTCTATGGAAGCACAGTCCATACCACCACTGACCATGCATCAATTGTATCTTTTAAAAAGGCCATCAAAGCCAAGCCCACCAAGAGGTGGGGTCCTAGAAAAAACTGACACAGTTTACTATTTGTGCAGAGACATGCTAGGGAGCCTATTTGGCATCTAGATAGTGGATGTTCAAGGAGCATGACTGGTGTGAAGGAATATCTGCACAAATATGTTGAGGAACCAGGACCTAAGGTGGTATTTGCTGACAATTCATCATGTCTCACTGAAGGTTATGGTTCAGTAAACTGTAGTGGAATAGTTTTTACTAGGATAGCTTATGTTAATGGTCTCAAGTACAATCTTATCAGTGTCAGTCAACTATGTGATGCTAAATACATAGTTCAATTTTATGATAAGCAAGGTACCATCTTTAATGCAAATAAAGAAGTAGTTCTTATTGCACCAAGAAGACAAGATGTTTATGTGTTATATATGTCTACTCTAACTCAGAATGGAACTTGTCTCTTTGCTAAAGCCACTAAAACTCTAAACTGGCTTTGGCATAAGAGACTCTCCCATCTGAATTTCAAAAACATAAACAATCTTGTCAAACAAAACAAGGTCCTTGTCTTACCATCACTTGTGTTTTCAAAGGATAAACCCTGCTCTACCTGTGAAAAGGGTAAACATCATAGAGCATCCTTTAAAACCAAACAAAACCTCTCCATCAAAAGCTTGCTTCATCTTCTCCATATGGATCTCTTTGGACCAATCAGTCCTATGTCCATTCATCATGAGAAATATACTCTGGTCATTGTGGATGAATACTCAAGATACACTTGGGTTTACTTCCTGACTAAAAAGAGTCAGGCAGCTGAAACAATCATGTCCTTTGTCAGGAACATTAAAAACCAAAATGACATAAAAGTCAAAAAATTTAGGACTGAAAATGGGACTGAGTTCAAAAACCATGATCTTGAGTGTTTCTGTGATGAGAAAAGAATTTCTCAAAACTTATCTTCTCCTTACACACCTGAACAAAATGGTGTTGCTGAAAGGAAGAATAGAACACTCATTAAGGCTGCTAGAACAATGTTAAATGGATCAGTTCTATACAAACACTTTTGGACTAAAGCAGTTAAGACTGCATGTTATACTCAAAAAAGATCCATCATTATCAAGAGACATAGCAAAAATCCTTATGAGTTATTCAAAGGAAGAATCCCTGACATCAGCTACTTTCATGTCTTTGGGTGCCTTGTGTTTATTCATAATCACAAGGATCACTTAGGAAAATTTGATGCAAAAGCTGATGATGGATACTTTCTAGGATACTCTCTTGTCTCTAAAAACTTCAGGGTGTTCAATACAAGGAGGCAACAAACTAAGAAAATATTCCATATCACCTTTGATGAGAGTACTGAAGCAATCAGATTCTCAAACACCTCAGTGGAAGAGATAGGAATTGATGATTCATCAAGATATCCTCCTGATGAATATCATCCTGATAGTAATCCTTCCACTCAATATCAAGCAGATGCTGATATATCCTATTGACCGGATCTACATACACTCCTTGTGTTAGATGTGATACTAAGAATTATACGTAGTCTAGCATGCGAAATTTACTAGCTAGCACTTAGAAGACTGTATATGTTTTGTATGATTTGAATAAAACAATGAATGAACACAGAATGATAACCTTCAACGATTCAATATTATTAGAATAATAATACGAGTGATCTCCTATCACTAGGGTTTACAACCTTGAATCTCTATGAACTAATTCGTACTTCTATATGTTTGTATGATAACCTAGGCAATCCTTTTATAGACCAAGGATTCCTTTACAAGATAACTATCATTCTAATCTTATACGATATACACAATATCTTTTCCATATTTATCTATTACATAAATCATAAACCGTACTAACTTCTTTACTCAGCAGTCTTAACTGCTCATGTCTTCAAAACTCTTCAGCAGTCTTAACTTCCATCTTCAACAGTCCTAACTGTTACCTTCAACAGTCTTAACAGCTAAAGCTTAATTTCCTAACAATCCTCCCCTAAACTTATGATTTCTATCCAAATCACTAAGTTTCTTCAAATTAAGCTTCTTCTTCTTAATGCTGAAAATCCTTTCAAACACCTATCAAGCAAATCTCTTAGATCTAGCTTTCACTTCTTGTGCAAGGTTGAATATCTTTGTCACCAGCATATCAGCCATCTCAGATTCTTCATTAGCTTCCAGTCTAACACATGCCATCATTGTCAAAACACCTGGTGATGAAGCGAAAAGTGTACCGCTTTTAGGGGGTCATTTAAGCCCTAAATAGTATTTATTTGATCAAATATTGCCCTAAATCGTTCCTTTTGTCATTTTAGGTACTTTGGAGAAGAAATCTGGAAAAGGAAGCATTTTGGACGTTTTTGGAGCATAAAAGTGAAGAAAACGACAAAGTCTCAAAATCGGCTGGAAAAGTACCTTTGACGGCGTCACAAATTGCTCTTGACGGCGTCATGGCTTGGCAAAAGAGGTGGATATGAAAAATACACATGATAAGCCAGGGAGTTTTGCAATGAAAAGTCTGACGGCGTCACCCTTTGAAGTGATCAAGGTCGTCACGGTTTAAGTTAAAGAGGGACGGCGTCAAGCCCATTTCTGACGGCGTCAAGCCTTGATAGGCCAGAGCGGATTTTGGAAGGCTACAAAGGGACGGCGTCAAGAAGGCCATCCGGGAACCCTAGATACGGCGAGGTGACGGCGTCAAGATCTACAACGTGACGCCGTCAGCCCTTAAGTTCTATATATAGTTTTGCAATTTTTTGTTATTAGTGTGCAACTTTGTGAGGAGAAACCCTAAGACGAATTTTTGCCATTTTTAAGGGTTTTCATACCCTTGGATCTCCCATGTTTAATTGAAGATAAGTAATTACTTAATCAATCAATATGTCTATGTGTTGTTTGATTATATCTTGTTCTTGTCTTTTGATTAACATGCTAGGCTAGATTTATCTTGTGTTTGCTTAGATCTAATGAAACCTAGCTATTGATTATTGGTTATTAGTGTGTTATTAATTGTATTGGATGAATGTTTATCGATGTAGGCTTAAGAAAACTGGCTAACTTCCTATTCGGTAACTTGCTTGAACGTCTTAAGAAACATGAACCAATGCGTACTAGGTTTTTATGGTTTTATTTAATGCATGAGTGAATTCTAGTGATCCCATGTTAGGAGCTTCCTAGCCGGCTCGACATAGGAGTGAAGTAGGAGCTTGTAGAGTTGGGGAAGTACGTACGCCACCCCACGATTGGTATTAAGGAATACACCCGTCATCCACGCAATTAATACACACTAATCAACCGGTAAAAGATAGTTAGGGAGTAAGGAAATCTAAGTAAACACATTTCTCTCCACATAAGTTTCACAACTCTTTTCATTTTCAGTTATTTTATTTTATTTGCATTTGTAGTTATTTGGGTTAGTTGACTAGCAACTAATTCCGCCCACTCTTTCAAACCCGAGATTTTACTTGCTTTCATAAAAAATTATAAAAATACAAAAAGAATCTTCCCTCACCCTTAGACCTATTAAAGTAGTTTTTCAATCCTAATGACACTATTCCCTGTGGAGAACGATCAATCCCCCGTACTTACCACTACACTATACTACATCGGTCAGGTACACTGCCTGGTGGGGTTGTAAGCCTCTTGAGATCCCTCGAGAGGTAAAACCTGTTGTAAGGTCGCAAAACCACGCATCAAGTTTTTGGCGCCGCTGCTGGGGAATAGTTATTGTTTAGGTTGAATTTTTATTTTATTAGGTCTACTCACTAGATTCCTTTCTAGTGAGATTTTTATTTTCTTTTTCTAGGTTTTCTTTAGTCTATCTTTTTTCTTCGTTTCTTTGTTCGTAACCATTACCATCCGACATCATGGAAGGTGGTAATATCCTTGATCCCAACAACCCACCACCACAACAACCACCAAAACCTCCTAGAGCCCGTACCTTAGGAGACTACTCCCGTCCTAGCCACCATGGCTATCGAAACACCATTGAGCTCACTCAAGGAGCCAATGTCACTCCCTTGCGATCCGACACCATCCGGTTGGTGCAAAGCGGATGCGCATTCCATGGACTTCGTTCCGAAGACCCTAATCAACATCTCAAGGACTTTCTCAAAATCGTTGATTCCATAGACCTTGATGTTGCCACTCGAGAGACGACCCGACTGCATCTCTTTCAATTCTCTCTGCGGGACCAAGCTAGTCAGTGACTAGAGCGTCTACCCGCAGGATCCATTACCTCTTGGGATGATCTCACCACTCGTTTCCTTGCTCAGTTTTTCCCACCAGGAAGAACTACCAAGCTAAGGAATGATATCTTGATATTCCAACAACGTCAAGGCGAAACCCTCTACGAGGCATGGACTCGATTCAAGGACTTACTCCAAAAAGTCCCTCACCATGGCATAGAACTTTGGCTCCAAGTCCAAATCTTCTATGACCATATCAATCTCTCCACGAGGCAAACCATTGACCAATCGGCCGGTGGTAAGCTACGTGATCTAAGTGCGGAACAATCATGGGCTCTCCTAGAAGATCTTGCTCTTTATGACAACGAAAGTTGGAATGATCCCCGTGATTTGAATAAAACAGTCAAGGCAATATCTTTGTCTTCGAACAATTCAAGCACTTCCGACCGTAGGATCATAGAACTTGAAGACCAAGTCAAGTTTCTTATGAAATCCTACGAGGCTCCTAAACCTTTAAGCCAAGTGAACAAAATCACTTCTTCATGTGAATTATGTAGTGGTCCCCACGACACTCGTGATTGCATGGAACTCCCCGAACAAGCTTTTGCGGACTACGCATCCTCGCGTACCGACGGAGCGGGAGACAAGTGGTACACTTTCAAACCCGAGCCAAACCCCTACGGTGATTCATACAACCCCACATGGAAAAATCACCCAAACCTTAGGTGGAAACAAAACCAAAACGCACAACAAACCAATTCTTCCAACCCACCTAATCGTTTCCAATCAAGCGGTTCCAACTCGAGCCGTACTTTCAACAACAATCCTTCCAGCAATGGTAGTACCAATAACTTTGAAGGATTGATGTCTCAATTTATGGCATCTCAAGAAGCTCATTTGGCCAAGTTTGAAGCCGATTTCAAACAAAAACAAAGCGAGATGACCAATAAGATTGACACTTTGTTGAAAGCCCTCAATGACCGAGAAATGGGAGCACTCCCTAGCAACACAGTCAAGAACCCGAAACTAAACGTCAACGCCATCTCGTCGATTTCGTCTACTAGTTCTTGTCCACAATACTATTCGGTTAATTCCATGAGCACGTGTTTCAAACAAACCCAAGTCGTTCAAAATGACCAAGAAGTTATGATACCCAAATTGGTCAACAACATAGTTGAAACACCTCCCACTCAAAACCTTGACAATGAATTCAAGGAGCTCCACCTTGAAAGTCCGGTTATTGATGTGTTGGATGAGAAGAAGCTCAAGTTAGGCGAAAAAGGGACCACCTTTTTTCAAAACAAGCTACCTAAGAAGTTAGATGATCCGGGCTTATTTGTTCTACCTTGCAAGATCGGTAATTCAGAGGCTTATGACACATTAGCCGATCTTGGATCAAGCCTTAACCTACTTCCGTTACCTCTCTACACCTCTCTAAAACTAGGAAAACTTAAAGAAACCGAGGTAATAATAGGTTTAGCGGATGGGAGTGTTGCTTACCCGATTGGAGTAGTCAAAGACGTGTTAGTACACATTGGAAAACTAACCATTTTAGCCGATTTCCACGTCCTTGATATGGTTAGCAACCCTACATGCCCCTTGTTAATAGATAGAGGATTTTTGGCGACCGCTAGTGCTATGATTGATTGTATGGAATCTAAGATAGCGGTAAGAGAAGGTGATACTTGGTCAGTCTACGATGCGAAGAAACATGCTTATGATACTAGTGATGAACCAACACCCCATTGGTTAGAGTTAAATAGGAGACCATCTAGATATGGACCTTGGATCGATAGAGACTTCATAGGACCCCAACGCCCATTTTACCTAGAAGAGGACTTTGTGAACCGAACACATGCGGTAGAACAACTCTTGGCTAGGGACACCGAATTGGATCCATTTGAAGACCCTCTAGTTTTTAGGAAGATGATTGAGTTCCTAGGAGTTTTGCCAATTAACCTAGGGATGAATAAGTGGAATTGTGAGGACGATGATCATAAGTGGGATTGGGACAAACCACCCAAAGATGGAGATGGGTCATGGCATATTAAGATGACATTGTATGACCCGGATGGAGAGAAGTTTGAAAAGATATATTGTACTAAGCGGACCAATAGGAAACTTCAATCCAAGCTTAACCCTAAAGACGTCCTCGATGACGAACTCACTTACATAGGGTAGAAGGACTTTGAGTCTAGCTACAAGACTCGTTAATAAAGAAAAGCGCTTCTTGGGAGGCAACCCAAGCTTTATTTGCTTTGTGTGTTTATTTATTTGTTTGCTTGATTTTATTTGTTTCCGTATGTATGTTTAATTTTTATTATTATTGATTCATGTTCAAAACTAAATTGTGAAAATGCTTTATCTTGTTTTTAACTTCGTCTTAACTACATATAAAGGTATTTTGCAAAAGTTAAGTGTAAGGGAAATCCAAATCAGTTTAGTAGAACACAAATAAACATGAATCATAATAATATTAAATTAACATACATATTAGTATTTGTTTGAGTCAAATGCTTGTATCGAGTCATAATGATATTTTGCAGGATTTCCAGGAAGTAAGGTATAGGTTTTTCCAGAAATTTTCCGGAAACTTAACATGAGAATTCTGTCAGATCATTTCGGACGGCGTCAGGATTTACAACCTGACGGCGTCAGGTTTTAATTTTCCGAAATTTTTGAAAGTTTTGTTTTCATAAAAAGTTTTTATTAAATCTCTAACTTATAAACTCCAGGAATCTGCAAAATAATCATTCCACAAGCATTATATCCTTATATATAGATTTATCCCGCCGATGTTATGCAGGTTTTCGTGTTTGTTTTCTCAGGTTTAACAGGTTATTTTGGACAAGGAAATGTATGTGGAGTCAAGCTTTTGGCGATGCATTAGTTTTTGAGCTTCTGCATTCTCTTGGAAGAAGGTCTAACCATGTTACCACATTATCCACCGAGCGAATCAGGGGAGTATTTGATTTCATTTGTTTACCTGATTTACTATTACATCTTGTTATTTGAACATTTGGGACAATGTTCATCTTAAGTGTAAGGGGGGTAAAAGTACGATACTTTAGAGAATACAAGTGCACTTGATTTTTGTTTGTTTAATGGTAGATGTGTAATAAAACTGAGAGAAATACCTGTTAGGGCAATTTTAGTGCGAAATTTAAAATTTTTTACAACATTTAGGAGTGAAACTTTGATCTTAATGAGCGTCTCATGGATAGGAGTTATATGACTAGCACAAAAACCGTACCACTAAAAAAAATTTTCCACCCCCAAATATGTGAGGTTCGCCCCTAGAATTGGTAGGAAAAGCATTTATGCTATGATGTGTGTACCGGTAGCACTTAGATTCTAGAACTTGCGTTAGGACCATTCCGAGGCCACAAGTGAGACTACATTCGTGTAGTTAGATTTACTACATGATAAGAGGCATTAGGATTAACCCATTGTTTTACACCTGTGTTTTTGTTATAATTACATTGGCTACATTGGTCATGTAATTCTCCCACACCCTTTGCGTTGTATTCATTTTTAGTACACGATACCCCTAGTACACCCCTCAGAGCCTATCTTTTCGTTTCTAACTTTACACATTTTACTTAAAGGAAGAATTTGTTTACACCCCACTTAAATGTACACCCAAATCGCCTTAGCTTACCTTGTATGCACTCATTTTTAGTGCATTATTGTGACAACATTTGTTTAAACCCTTAGTTAATTATCTAATTGATTACATGGTTGCTAAGTCGAGTCATATCCTTGTACATATTGTTTTGGGACGATTGGGACTCATGGGTAAAGTACTAGTGTAATGGAGTAATGGGGAAGAACAACATTATTACCCCCATATGTGCTAAATATTTTAAAAGTACTCCAAGTGTTTCGATTATCTTAATTCGAGTCATTAGAATAGTTATTTGTAAAGTTATGTAAAAGTTCAAGTGTAAGGGGAATGCAACGCCCCTATGATGTATTATTTTTGGATGGTAGGGCAAGAGTGTATGAAAAAAAAAAATTGAAAAAATCAAGAAAAATACAAAAAAATGAGAAAAAGAAAAATAGAAAAAACATACGGACTACCATCCCGTTTCATTTTATGTTTATTTTATGTTTCTATTACTTTTTTTTTAGCTTAAGTCGAGTCTAGTCTTGGCTTAGCAATGCCATATTGTACATGTAATTAATCAAGATCTTTAACTCGCCACCAGTAAAATATCCCTTATCCAACAAATCCGTGTTTATCATATCCCTACACCTCATGTTATAACCCATTTAAAAGCCCTCTTTGATAGTTTATCTTAGGTGCTTACGCCTAGTGGAGAAGATTTTCGATCCTTTCCCAAGCCTATGGTAATCTATTTGCTATGACAAGTAGTGAGAGATATTATCCGTTTTCATTTATGAGATTTATTTTGATGACACCTGAGAGATGTGAGTATCTAAACACTACTTGTGAGGTGCTAGTTTGTAATCTCCGTGCTTATTATGATTAAAGTGGAACGATTATTTGTTGTAATTACTTTTATATTAGCATTAAATGACCCCTAACTTGTATTTTGATTAGAATAAAAGCGCATTTGCTTGAGGACAAGAAAATCTCAAGTGTAAGGGTATTTGATGAAGCGAAAAGTGTACCACTTTTAGGGGGTCATTTAAGCCCTAAATCGTATTTATTTGATCAAATATTGCCCTAAATCGTTCCTTTTGTCATTTTAGGTACTTTGGAGAAGAAATCTGGAAAAGGAAGCATTTTGGACGTTTTTGGAGCATAAAAGTGAAGAAAACGACAAAGTCTCAAAATCGGCTGGAAAAGTACCTTTGACGGCGTCACAAATTGCTCTTGACGGCGTCATGGCTTGGCAAAAGAGGTGGATATGAAAAATACACATGATAAGCCAGGGAGTTTTGCAATGAAAAGTCTGACGGCGTCACCCTTTGAAGTGATCAAGGTCGTCACGGTTTAAGTTAAAGAGGGACGGCGTCAAGCCCATTTCTGACGGCGTCAAGCCTTGATAGGCTAGAGCGGATTTTGGAAGGCTACAAAGGGACGGCGTCAAGAAGGCCATCCAGGAACCCTTGACACGGCGAGGTGACGGCGTCAAGATCTACAACGTGACGCCGTCAGCCCTTAAGTTCTATATATAGTTTTGCAATTTTTTGTTATTAGTGTGCAACTTTGTGAGGAGAAACCCTAAGACGAATTTTTGCCATTTTTAAGGGTTTTCATACCCTTGGATCTCCCATGTTTAATTGAAGATAAGTAATTACTTAATCAATCAATATGTCTATGTGTTGTTTGATTATATCTTGTTCTTGTCTTTTGATTAACATGCTAGGCTAGATTTATCTTGTGTTTGCTTAGATCTAATGAAACCTAGCTATTGATTATTGGTTATTAGTGTGTTATTAATTGTATTGGATGAATGTTTATCGATGTAGGCTTAAGAAAACTGGCTAACTTCCTATTCGGTAACTTGCTTGAACGTCTTAAGAAACATGAACCAATGCGTACTAGGTTTTCATGGTTGTATTTAATGCATGAGCGAATTCTAGTGATCCCACGTTAGGAGCTTCCTAGCCGGCTCGAAATAGGAGTGAAGTAGGAGCTTGTAGAGTTGGGGAAGTACGTACGCCACCCCACGATTGGTATTAAGGAATACACCCGTCATCCATGCAATTAATACACACTAATCAACCGGTAAAACATAGTTAGGGAGTAAGGAAATCTAAGTAAACACATTTCTCTCCACATAAGTTTCACAACTCTTTTCATTTTCAGTTATTTTATTTTATTTGCATTTGTAGTTATTTGGGTTAGTTGACTAGCAACTAATTCCGCCCACTCTTTCAAACCCGAGATTTTACTTGCTTTCATAAAAAATTATAAAATTACAAAAAGAATCTTCCCTCACCCTTAGACCTATTAAAGTAGTTTTTCAATCCTAACGACACTATTCCCTGTGGAGAAGGATCAATCCCCCGTACTTACCACTACACTATACTACATCGGTCAGGTACACTGCCTGGTGGGGTTGTAAGCCTCTTGAGATCCCTCGAGAGGTAAAACCTGTTGTAAGGTCGCAAAACCACGCATCACCTGGTCTGAGCGGATAATCTTTTTCAACCAGCATATAGATCTCTATTTTACCCTTGGTAGACACTCTGTGTACTCCACACATTCCAAATAACTTCCAAGTGATGTCCTTGACTTGTGCTTGAAATCTCCATATCGACTCTCCACCATCTGGTTCATAAATTCTCTTCAATTGAACCCATAGTTCTTTATCTTTATCTTCAATAGGACCAATATCTCTAAATTTCTCTTTCACTAAGCTCCATAGTTGATTTAGATTCTCTCTGTTAAAGCCTTTGAGTAAATCTTCAAACAACTTATATCTTTCAGAAATATCTCCAAGTCTGATAATCTTCCATCCCTTCATTCTTCCATCAGTGAACACTTCCCAGTCAATGATTGGATGTTTTACCTGTAAAGGTTTAATGTAAGAAGACTCTGGAATAATCATCATCATACTTCTGATCTTCTCATTAGTTAAACCTTCTTCATCAGACTTTTGTTTCTTAGCAATTTCTGATTCCATAGTTTTTGCTTCCCTCTTCTTACCTGTTTTGAAACTTCTTCTTGGAGTATTCAAAATAGCATAAGTTTCATAGAATTCTTTTTCAATTATAGCATAAGATTTTCCCTTGAAGTCATTCATGGAGTAATTTGCTGAGTTCTTCAAATAATGCTTCATAGACTCAAAAGTTCCTTCTTTGTTGGCAACTTTGTCTTGTACCCTGACTTCTGTCTTTCTCTTATCCTATGAATCAGATCTTCCCATGTTGCAACTCCATTCTTTTTGAGTATGAATTCCTTAAGATCCTCTGTCTTTTCTTCTTCATTCAACTGTTTATCTTTAAGAACCATTGAAGCTTGAGCTCTTACAATCACATCATAATCCAGAAAATATTGTAATTGTTCATTGAACTCTACTTGATTTACTTCATTTGATCTTTTTCTTTCCATAAATTCAGCTATATTTCTTATATCATCAGCAACCATTTTCTTTGTAAATTCTTCATCTTGAGCAATCTGAGCTTGTTTAGCTTCCTCACCAGCCAAATCTTCTTCTACCAATTGCCTTGCAACTTCTGCATCATGATCCATCTGTTCTTTAGTTTTTGGTTTCAATCTTTTAAGCATTTCACGTTCTTGAGCAGCAGCCACATCTTCAGATGTCATAGGCTTCTTCCCTATATCTGCTTTTCTCCTTTCATAAACTTATTCAGCAAAAGTTTCATCAGTCGGAACTGCTTGTTCTGTCTCAGCAGTTTGAACTGTTTGTTGCTCTGTCTCAGCAGTTTGAACTGCTTCAACATTTGGAACCGCTTGATGTGTCTCAGCTGTTTCTTCTTGAACATAACCAGAACCTGAACCAATATCAAAACCTTCATCTTGTTCAGAACCTTCTTCATACCTCCCCTGAGAACCTGATCTATCCTTATCTTTACCAAATTTCCTCCCCTGTTTGGAACAATTTTCATCATCCCCGTCTGAACCATCTGAATCATCATCATCATAATCATCATCCAATATCACTCTTGCCCTTTTCTGCTTCAACTTTTCTTCAAGCTTCTTCACCCTTTTTGTTAGCTTGGTATAGACTTTGGCAAAATTCTCCTTGTGAGCTTTGAATTCCTCCTTGGTTTTCTTTAGCTCCTTCTCCAAAGTGTCAACCTTGGCTACTAACTTGGTACATAAAGCCGTCAATTCAGTTTGTGAAGAGCTACCCTTATCATTTCTAGCAGTATTACCTGCTAGGAGAGGTGAATCTTTGGGCAAGGATCTAGTCACAACCCTAGTTAGACTAGGTTTAGACCTTGTCCTATAAGTGATGGGTGGTTGTTGGGTTGTTTCAAATTCTTGAGTGGATGTGTGATGGGGATCAGTTGGAACTGCTGAACCTTCACCCAACTCAGTTTGAAGCATTTGAGGAAACAATGGAACTGGTTCCCCTTCAAAAAGCCTACTAGCCATAGCCATATTTTGAAAAACCTTTAATTGTAGACTAGGCGTAGCAAAAGTTTCATTTGGTTTTGTAAGCAGGTATGTCTTTTTATTTAAAATTGTTTGAACAAACCTGTGATACATTAAAAACTTTGTTTTACTATCAACATTTGATGCCATACCCTCAAAAATATATTTTGAAAAGTTAAAAACACTGTTTGTAGACAAGCAAATGAGAGCAATAGCAATATTGCTACTGAGCTGCTCCCAAGCAGTCTTTTTAGGACTTAAACAACAGAGAAGAGTATGTATCAAAAATCTCCATTGAGGTGAAAAAATCCTTTTTGAAAAGTCAATTTATGTTCAGATGTATTATACCCCATTTTTGTAAGTTCTTCCCAAATTTCAATATTTAGCATAGTGTGGATACCATCTGAGTCATTTAATTTAAGATGTCTCCTAAGTATAGACTCGGTAACAACAAATTTAATGCCATCTACTTCAGTATGAATTTCTAAGTCTCTGTCATCACTTGTCAAGACAGATGAATTCTGCCAGAACTGTGTGATGTGCGAAACATAAAGAGTAGGAGAAACAGTTAGAGCATACCTTATGTGAGAGTGATTGAGAAAATCTACAATCTCATAAAACTTCGTCCCATCTCCTTGCTCTGTTTTCTCTAAAAACGCAACCTGGTTGTGACGCTTAACAAAATCCAATCCAGCCATTCTTAATGATGAAAAATGAAAGATTTTAGCAATACAATGATCTTGTAAATTGGAATTAAAGTTTATGCAGTCGCTTGGGGTTTATTGGTACTGTTTAAGGTTTTGCGAATTATATGTATGAGATAAATTATCTTTAGAAAGAGAATAAATGAATTTATGGTAAAAAGATAATTATCGTTTATAAAAATCCCTATAAGTATCTTGAGAATAACGGTTTTACCCCAACGGCTAGAAAATTAATTACTGACAGATTTTACAACGGCTAGTTGAGCCGTCCCAACTTTGTACTAACCGTACCAACTGTTGCAAAATTTTTGTTGAGCCGTACGAATTGTTTGAAATAAAATTTTAAAATACCATGGCTCAAACATAGTTTTTAGCAAACTATCAGCTATCAACGGATTTGATATGTCTTTACCAATAGCCGTTTGCTTTGGACTAGTCAACCCTTCACATTTAGATATGGTGAGCTGATAACCATACAATTTTTGGTAAATTGTCAACCATCAACGGTTTTGATTAGTCTTTACCAGAAACCGTTTGCTCTGGACTAGTTGGTTCTTATGTGGATAAGACATGGTGAACCAATTACCATTTGTTGTATGCAAAGATCACATACTAATCTCCAGAACACCATTTAGTCCAAAACATCAAGCATTCTTAATCCCTTGGTGTTTTCTCTCCAATTCTGCAATTGTTAGTCCAAAAACAAAGAAACAAGATACAAGCATATGACTAACAATGCATATTACAAGAAAAATTAATTCCCTTGTGGAACCCAAGCCAAAACAGACTTAGGCTTTCCTCTAGCATCAACATAATTCATTCTTTTCAAAACAGTCTTAGCACCATTGGGTTTAATTGGTCTCCATACCCAACATGCTGAAGCATTCATTCCATTACCCATGTTTCCCTTAGCAGTGTTTTTATTCACACCAGTACCAATTACCCTGCTAGCAGTTGGAACTGCTGGCTTGGCAGTTGTTACCTTAGGTTTCCAAACTTGATTTTTTACCACTGCTTTCTCATAAAAAGTTCTTTTACCAGTTTTGTATGATGGTTTAAAAACAGTTATTGGATTTTGAACTGGAGGCCTTGGGTGAATTTGTCTCATAGGTCTGACAGTCTGAACTGCTGGTCTAGCAGTTTGAACTGCTTTAGGTCCAGACCTCAAAAGAACTGATCTGGGTATCATCTTGTCATTCCTAGGAAGAGTTTTAGGTCTTTCTAGTGATGCGTGGGTTTTGCAACCTTACAACAGGTTTTACCTCTCAAGGATCTCAAGAGGCTTACAACCCCACCAGCAGTGTACCTGACCGATGTAGTATAGTGTAGTGGTAAGTACGGGGGATTGATCGTTCTCCACAGGGAATAGTGTTCGTTAGGTATGAAAGGCTACTCTAATTAGGTCTAAGGGTTGAGGAAGATTCTTTTTTTATGTTTTTATATTTTATGAAAGCAAGTAAAATCTCGGGTTTTGAAGGAGTGGGCGGAATTAGTTGCTAGTCAACTAACCCAAATTACTACGAATGCAAATAAAATAAATAACTGAAAATAAAAAGTGGTGAGAAACTTATGTGTGGAGAAATGTGTTTACTTAGATTTCCTTACTCCCTAACTATCTTTTACCGGTTAATTAGTGTGTATTAGTCGCGTGGATGACGGGTGTATTCCTTAATACCATTCGTGGGGTGGCGTACTTACTTCCCCAAACTCTACAAGCTCCTACTTCACTCCTATGTCGAGCCGGCTAGGAAGCTCCTAACATGGGATCACTAGAATTCGCTTGTGCATTAAATACAACCATAAAAACCTTTAGTACGCATTTGGTTCATGTTTCTTAAGACGTTCAAGCAAGTTACCGAATAGGAAGTTAGCCAGTTTTCTTAAGCCTAACATAGATAAACAATCATCCAATACAACTAATAACACACTAACAACCAATAATCAATAGCTAGGTTTCATTAGATCTAAGCAAACACAAGATAAAATTAGCCTAACATGTTAAACAAAAGACAAGCATAAGATAGAATCAAACAACACATAGACATATTGAATGATTAATTGATAACTTATCTTTCAATGAAACATGGAAGATCTCAAGGCAAGAAGCCCTGAAAAAGTAGCTAAAATCGTCTTAGGGTTTTATCCCAAAATTCCACACACTAAGCTCTCCTTAATGACAAAAAATTAGAAAACTATATATAGACTTTGACATCTGACGGCGTCACCTTATGCATTGTGACGCCGTCACCTCGCCGCTTTTAGGGTTCCCGGATGACCTTCTTGACGCCGTCCCTCTTTAGCTCTTCAAAAATCCATTCTGGCTTATCAAGGCTTGACGCCGTCGGACCTATAACGTGACGCCGTCCCTCTTTGATTTAAGCCGTGACGCCCTTGATTTAGTTAAAGCGTGACGCCGTCAGAATTCTCATGCAAACTCACTGGCCCGTCATGAGTAAATTTCACATCCAACTTTTCTTGCCAAAGCATGACGCCGTCTGGAGTTAATGTTGACGCCGTCAAAGGTGACTTTCAGCACAATTTTGAGACTTTGCCGTTTTCTTCACTTTTATGCTCCAAAAACGTCCAAAATGCCTCCTTTTCCAGATTTCTCCTCAAAAGTACCTAAAATGACAAAAGGAACGATTTAGGGCAATATTTGATCAAATAAATACGATTTCGGGCTTAAATGACCCCTTAAAAGCGGTACACTTTTCGCCTCATCAAATACCCTTACACTTGAGATTTGCTTGTCCTCAAGCAAATGCGCTTTTATTCTAATCAAAATACAAGTTAGGGGTCATTTAATGCAAACATAAAAGTAATTACAACAAATAATCGTTCCACTTCAATCATAATAAGCACGGAGATTACATACTAGCACCTCACAAGTAGTGTTTAGATACTCACATCTCTCAAGTGTCATCAAAATAAATCTCATAAATGAAAACGGATAATATCTCTCACTACCTGTCATAGCAAATAGATTACCATAGGCTTGGGAAAGGATCGAAAACCTCCTCCACTAGGCGTAAGCACCTAAGATAAACTATCAAAGAGGGCTTTTAAATGGGTTATAACGTTAGGTGTAGGGAAAAGGAAAACACGGTTTGGTTGGATAAAGGATATTTTACTGGTGGCGAGTTAAAGATCTTGATCGATTACATGTACTATACAATGTTGCTAAGCCAAGACTAGACTCGATCTTAAGCTAAAAACAAAATAACATAATAACAAAAACATAAAACAAACATAAAATGAAACGGGATGGTAGTCCGTACGTTTTTTCTATTTTTCATTTTCTCATTTTTTTTTTTTTGTATTTTTCTTGATTTTTTCGAATTTTTTTTTTTTTTTTTTTTTTTTTTTTTTTTTTTTGTGCATACACTTTTACCCTACCATCCAAAATAATACATCATAGGGGCGTTGCATCCCCTTACACTTGAACTTTTACATAACTTTACAAATAACTATTCTAATGACTCGAATTAAGATAATTGAAAAACTTGGAGTACTTTTAAAACATTTAGCACATATGGGGGTAATAAATGATGTTCTTCCCCATTACTCCATTACACTAGTACTTTACCCATGAGTCCCAATCGTCCCAAAACAATATGTACAAGGATATGACTCGACTTAGCAACCATGTAATCAACTAGATAATTAACTTGGGTTTAAAACAAATGTTGACACAATAATGCACTAAAAATGAGTGCATACAAGGTAGGCTAAGGCGATTTGGGTGTACATTTAAGTGGGGTGTAACAAATTCTTCCTTTAAGTAAAATGCTTAAAGGTCGAAACGAAAAGATAGGCTCTGAGGGGTGTACTAGGGGTATCATGTACTAAAAATGAGTACAACGCAAAGGGTGTGGGAGAATTACTTGACCAATGTAGCCAACGTAATTATAACAAAAACACAGGTGTAAAACAATGGGTTAATCCTAATGCCTCTTATCATGTAGTAAATCTCACTACACGAATGTAGTCTCACTTGTGGCCTTGGAATGGTCCTAACGCAAGTTCTAGAATCTAAGTGCTACCGGTACACACATCATAGCATAAATGCTTTTCCTACCAATTCTAGGGGCGAACCTCACATATTTGGGGTGGAAAATTTTTTTAGTGGTACGGTTTTTGTGCTAGTCATATAACTCCTATCCGTGAGACGCTCATTAAGATCAAAGTTTCACTCTTATATATTGTAAAAAATTTTAAATTTGGCACTAAAATTACCTTAACAAGTATTTCTCTCAGTTTTATTACACATCTACTATTAAACAAACAAAAATCAAGCGCAATTGTATTCTCTAAAATCGTACTTTTACCCTCCCCTTACACTTAAGATGAACATTGTCCCCAATGTTCAAATAACAAGATGTAAAAGAAAAAAAGTAAAAGAATGAAATCAAATACTCCCCTGATTCGCTCGTTGGATAATGAAATTACACGGTTAAATCTTCCTCCAAAGAGAATGTTGAAGCTCCATGACTAATGCATCGCCATAAGCTTGATTCCAAAAACATCTCCTTGTCCAGAATAACCTGTTAAACCTGAGAAAACAAACACGAAAACCTGCATAACATCGGCGGGATAAAATCTATATATAAGGATATAATGCTTGTGGAATGATAACTTTGCAGATTCCTGGAGATTATAAGTTGGAGATTTTAATAAAAACTTTTTATGAAAACAAAATTTTCAAAAATTTCTGGAAATTAAATCTGACGCCGTCAGGTTATAACCCCTGACGCCGTCAGAAATGACCTGACAAAAATTTTCGTTTTAAGTTTCCGGAAAATTTCTGGAAAAACCTTTACCTTACTTCCTGGAAATCCTGCAAAACATCATTATGACTCGATACAAGCATTTGACTCAAACAAACACTAATATGTATGTTAATTTATTATTATTACGATTCATGTTAATTTGTGTTCTAATAAACCGATTTAGATTTCCCTTACACTTAACTTTTGCAAAATACCTTTATATGTAGTTAAGACGAAGTTAAAAACAAAATAAAGCATTTTCACAAATTAGTTTTTAACATGAATCAATAAGAATAAAAATTAAACACACATACGGAAACAAATAAAAACAAACAAACAAACAAATAAACACACAAAGCAAATAAAACAAATAAAGATTGGGTTGCCTCCCAAGAAGCGCTTTTCTTTATTAACGAGTCTTGTAGCTAGACTCAAAGTCACGTACATTACGTGACTCCATCCTCGGTCACGGTTCCTAGGCCATTCTCCTTCCCGGTTTTATATTCCGGTCCTAATTTCAAACAATCCTTGTAGAAACCGAATATCCTTTCCATAACATAGTCTACTCCTTTACTTCTATCCTTATCATTCCTATAGTAGACTGCTTGTTTAAGCTCCTTCTCAACATTTGACAAGTGTTGGAATTGTTCTATCTTATATGGCATTTGGTAGCTTACTTCATCGGTCTCATCCTTAAATCTAACTATCCCCAAGGAAGGTTCATAAGTCATTCTAGAGACCTCAACAAATGGTTTTCCAAAAACCACTTGAGTCAAGGATGCATCGACTATTGGACGGATATCTTCTACAATTACAAAGTCGGTGACATAGGTGAAGTTTCCTACAATAACCGGTAATCCCTTAACTCTTCCCGTGAAGTTACTCATCCAACCCTTGTCAGGGAACATCCTATACCCAAGTTGATTTTTCATTATCAAGTTGTAGTGGGCTCTAGTCATGACGTTTATGGGTGATCTAAGGTCGATATAAGCTTTCCACACATGTAGATGCCCTATGTTGCATGGTATGTTGAGATTAGAAGGGTCGCCTATTTCTATGATTGGTCTACCTAGGAAGTATGGTGTCTCGGGGCAATCGAATAAGTTTGTATGATATGCACGCTCTTCCTTAGTGGGTAGCCTATTGAAGTAGTCCTCATCATCATCTACTTCTTCAATCTCACTTGTCCTAACTTCCTTATCAACCTCGACTTTCCTATCCTCATCCTTTGGTTCACTTTCTTCCATGCTCCTATCGATTGGTTTAATAGTGACAATGTTGACGAAGTGGACATGTTTGGATGAAGAAGGGTCTTTGACTTGGGGTCCGCTATTTGTGTTCCTAGCGTCCTTATGTGGAGGTGATAACACTTGGTTATGGAGGGCTTTCAACAAGTTGTCAATTTTATTGGTCATCTCAGTTTGTTGTTGATTGAATTCGGTCTCGAATCTAGCTATCCGAGCTTCTTGAGATGCCATAAATTGAGACATCAATCCTTCAAAGTTATTGGTACTACCATTGCCGGAAGGATTGTTGTTGAAAGTACGGTTCGAGTTGGAACCGCTTGATTGGAAACGATTAGGTGGGTTGGAAGAATTGGGTTGTTGTGTGTTTTGGTTTTGTTTCCACCTAAGGTTCGGGTGATTTTTCCATGAGGGGTTGTATGAATCACCATAATGGTTTGGCTCGGGCTTGAAAGTGTACCACTTGTCTCCCGCTCCGTCGGTACGCGAGGATGCGTAGTCCGCAAAAGCTTGTTCGGGGAGTTCCATGCAATCACGAGTGTCGTGGGGACCACTACATAATTCACATGAAGAAGTGATTTTGTTCACTTGGCTTGAAGGTTTAGGAGCCTCGTAGGATTTCATGAGAAACTTGACTTGGTCTTCAAGTTCTATGATCCTACGGTCGGAAGTGCTTGAATTGTTCAAAGGCAAAGATATTGCCTTGACCGTTTTATTCAAATCACGGGGATCACTCCAACTTTCGTTGTCATAAAGAGCAAGATCCTCTAGGAGAGCCCATGATTGTTCCGCACTTAGATCACGTAGCTTGCCACCGGCCGATTGGTCAATGGTTTGCCTCGTGGAGAGATTGATATGGTCATAGAAGATTTGGACTTGGAGCCAAAGTTCTATGCCATGGTGAGGGACTTTTTGGAGTAAGTCCTTGAATCGAGTCCATGCCTCGTAGAGAGTTTCGCCTTGACGTTGTTGGAACATCAAGATATCATTCCTTAGCTTGGTAGTTCTTCCTGGTGGGAAAAACTGAGCAAGGAAACGAGTGGTGAGATCATCCCAAGAGGTGATGGATCCTGCGGGTTGACGTTCTAGCCACTGACTAGCTTGGTCCCGCAGAGAGAATTGGAAGAGACGCAATCGGGTCGTCTCTCGAGTGGCAACATCAAGGTCTATAGAATCAACGATTTTAAGAAAGTCCTTGAGATGTTGATTAGGATCTTCAGAACGAAGCCCATGGAATGCGCATCCACTTTGCACCAACCGGATGGTGTCGGATCGCAAGGGTGTGATATTGGCTCCTTGAGTGAGCTCAATGGTGTTTCGATAGCCATGGTGGCTAGGACGGGAATACTCTCCTAAAGTACGGGCTCTAGGAGGTGGTGGTGGTTGTTGTGGTGGTGGGTTGTGGGGGTTAAGGATATTACCATCTTCCATGATGTCGGACGGTAATGGTTACGAACAAAGACACGAAGAAAATAGATAGACTAAAGAAAACCTAGAAAAATAAAATAAAAAATCTCACTAGAAAGGAATCTAGTGAGTAGACCTAATAGAAATAAAAATTCAACCTAAACAATAACTATTCCCCGGCAGCGGCGCCAAAAACTTGATGCGTGGGTTTTGCAACCTTACAACAGGTTTTACCTCTCAAGGGATCTCAAGAGGCTTACAACCCCACCAGGCAGTGTACCTGACCGATGTAGTATAGTGTAGTGGTAAGTACGGGGGATTGATCGTTCTCCACAGGGAATAGTGTTCGTTAGGTATGAAAGGCTACTCTAATTAGGTCTAAGGGTTGAGGAAGATTCTTTTTTTATGTTTTTATATTTTATGAAAGCAAGTAAAATCTCGGGTTTTGAAGGAGTGGGCGGAATTAGTTGCTAGTCAACTAACCCAAATTACTACGAATGCAAATAAAATAAATAACTGAAAATAAAAAGTGGTGAGAAACTTATGTGTGGAGAAATGTGTTTACTTAGATTTCCTTACTCCCTAACTATCTTTTACCGGTTAATTAGTGTGTATTAGTCGCGTGGATGACGGGTGTATTCCTTAATACCATTCGTGGGGTGGCGTACTTACTTCCCCAAACTCTACAAGCTCCTACTTCACTCCTATGTCGAGCCGGCTAGGAAGCTCCTAACATGGGATCACTAGAATTCGCTTGTGCATTAAATACAACCATAAAAACCTTTAGTACGCATTTGGTTCATGTTTCTTAAGACGTTCAAGCAAGTTACCGAATAGGAAGTTAGCCAGTTTTCTTAAGCCTAACATAGATAAACAATCATCCAATACAACTAATAACACACTAACAACCAATAATCAATAGCTAGGTTTCATTAGATCTAAGCAAACACAAGATAAAATTAGCCTAACATGTTAAACAAAAGACAAGCATAAGATAGAATCAAACAACACATAGACATATTGAATGATTAATTGATAACTTATCTTTCAATGAAACATGGAAGATCTCAAGGCAAGAAGCCCTGAAAAAGTAGCTAAAATCGTCTTAGGGTTTTATCCCAAAATTCCACACACTAAGCTCTCCTTAATGACAAAAAATTAGAAAACTATATATAGACTTTGACATCTGACGGCGTCACCTTATGCATTGTGACGCCGTCACCTCGCCGCTTTTAGGGTTCCCGGATGACCTTCTTGACGCCGTCCCTCTTTAGCTCTTCAAAAATCCATTCTGGCTTATCAAGGCTTGACGCCGTCGGACCTATAACGTGACGCCGTCCCTCTTTGATTTAAGCCGTGACGCCCTTGATTTAGTTAAAGCGTGACGCCGTCAGAATTCTCATGCAAACTCACTGGCCCGTCATGAGTAAATTTCACATCCAACTTTTCTTGCCAAAGCATGACGCCGTCTGGAGTTAATGTTGACGCCGTCAAAGGTGACTTTCAGCACAATTTTGAGACTTTGCCGTTTTCTTCACTTTTATGCTCCAAAAACGTCCAAAATGCCTCCTTTTCCAGATTTCTCCTCAAAAGTACCTAAAATGACAAAAGGAACGATTTAGGGCAATATTTGATCAAATAAATACGATTTCGGGCTTAAATGACCCCTTAAAAGCGGTACACTTTTCGCCTCATCATCTAGACACATGCTTTTGTTTGAATACCCTCTAACATACTTATCACAAAAAGCTGCAAGATGGTCAAAGCTACCACAAGAGTAACAAGCTTTCCTATAGCAAACAAAATCCTTTTCTAATTGGTGGGATTTGAGGTCATTCCAATTCCTCTGGTTACCTCTTGGCTTGTTTGTGTTTCTATACATTTCTGCATACCTAACTGTTGGTCTAAAATGTTTGGCATTTGATCTAGGCCTAACAGTCTCAGGTTTAACCATCTTTGGAAATTTTGGTTCCTCCACTTTAGCACTAACAGGCTTAACCACAGCCTGATCATCCTCATCATCAGAAGTCCATTCCTCAATGGTTGAAGCATCTGAGTCCTTAGGTGAGGACCTATCAGAAGACACCTTGTCCTCAGATAGTGATTTATCACTTGCACTTTCAAACACAGGTTTATCAACTACATCCTTCTTAGGTTGAGGACCATAGTTAAGCACAGGTAATTGAAATTCAGGGAGTCCTGTGTATTCTAAGTCTACACCTTTGGGTGATGGAATTCCTTTGTAAGGAGGTGGAACTGACTTATATCCTAGGCCTGACTTAGCTTTATTTTGGATCTGACTCTCAATTATCTTTTGAACACCTTTTGATGTGTATTCAAGTGTGTCTACACTCATCTGAATGTTCTCCTTAGCTTTCTTAACCTGTTCTAGCTCATGTTTTAAAACAGTGATTTCATTCTCTCTAAACATTAAGTCTCTCTTAACAATAATCATATCATCAGAAAACTTAGACTCATTGTTTTGATAATGAACAATTTTTTCTTCTAACACAGCTAAAGCTCTCTTATGATTTGCTAAGCTAAAAGTAGTTTCAACTAATTCTTTTCTCTGATTCTCATATCTTGTTTTAAGTGTTTCTAGATCTTTTAAAGCTTTACAAGATTTAGAACATTTTGAAACTTGTACCTCAGAATCAGAGAATGCCATGAGAGCAACCTCTGTAGATGCTTCTGCTTCCTCCTCTGCAATATAGCTCCAGTCAAATCCTAAGCCAACAATGGCAACCATGGCTTTTGAGCTTGAATCAGTAACCTCCACAACTCTTGACTTGTTTCCATATGCTCTACTCTTTCCATCTTGTTGATTGGCAATCTGCACTCCCTTGAGTAATGACCTTTCTTGTGTCAGTTAAAGCACTCAATCTTGGACTTGTCATACCCTGCAACATCATTACTGTTTATGACCATCTTCTTGCCAGTCTTCTTCAAGAATCTCCTAGCTCTCAAACTGAGAAGAGAGAGCTGCCACTTAATATCCATCTCTTCAATATCATCTTCATCAATCTCTTGAAGATCTGAATGAGTCAACATACTTCCATTTTGCTGAGTAGTCAAGAAAGCACAATAAGTATCATCATTCAAAAGTCCACTAGTACTGCTTAAGGTGCTAGCAGTACCAAGGTTTGCACTAGCAGTACCAACTGCTCCACCAACTTGCACTTCTTCATCTGGACTTGAGGAACTGGGAGTTGATACAAAGGCCAAATTCCCTGAGCTTGAGCTTGAGCTTGATCCAGCAGACTTCTTAATCTCATGTTCAACTATCTTGAAGTTGCTATATAGATCCATTAAGCTCATGGAATCTATATCAGGCTTGTTTTTCCATACTACCACATGCATAGCCCATTCAGCAGGTAGACTCCTCAGAAACTTTGAGTTGAGATCTTCCTAAGGCATCTCAATTCCTAAAACAGCCAATTGACTCACCAATTTTTGAAGCCTATTGAACATATGATCCAACGACTCATTGCTTGTTGCAGTAAAGTTCTCAAACTGATGCTTGAGAAGGGTCTTCTGGGTTTTCTTGGTGGCTTCATTCCCACCATATCTTGCAATAATAGCTTCGAAAAGAGATTTAGCACACTTGAACTTACTAAAATTCAGCAACTGATCATTGGGAATAGTCATCAGAAGCAAACTTCTAGCGTTAACATCATTCTTGTACCTTGCCTTCTCTTCATTAGTGGTTGGCTTTGTCTGCACTGTACTCTCAGATTTACCATTAACAACAGTTGTTGTTGTTACAGGTGTAAAAGAGTTTCCATCTTCAATGATCTCCCACAGTGCATAGTCTTGCACTTGGAAAAACTGCTCAATACGAAGTCTCCACATGTCGAACTCATTAGGTTTAAGCATAGGAAGCTTAGTAGCAATGTTGGTTGTGGATGGTGTTGTTTCCTTGTCCATCTTTGTTCTTCTCGAATCTTCTAAATCTATGCATCAGCAACCTGGCTCTGATACCACTTGACCAGATCTACACACACTCCTTGTGTTAGAAGTGATACTAAGAATTATACGTAGTCTAGCACGCGGAATTTACTAGCTAGCACTTAGAAGACTTTATGTGTTTTGTATGATTTGAATAAAAGAAAGAACACAGAATAATAACCTTCAACGATTCAATATTATTAGAATAATAATACGAGTGATCTCCTATCACTAGGGTTTACAACCATCAATCTCTATATTCTAATTTGTACTTCTATGTTTTGTATCTATATTGTGTATCTAAATCTTAACCTAGGCAATCCTTTTATAGACTAAGGATTCCTTTACAAGATAACTATCAACTAATCTTATACGATATACACAATATCTTTTCCATATTTATCTATTACATAAATCATAAACCGTACTAACTTCTTCACTCAGCAGTCTTAACTGCTCATGTCTTCAAAACTCTTCAGCAGTCTTAACTTCCATCTTCAACAGTCCTAACTGTTACCTCAAACAGTCTTAACTGCTTAAGCTTAATTTCCTAACACTAAATACCTTAGACCATCTAGGCAAATTTGATGGTAAATCAGATGAAGGATTCTTGGTTGGGTACTCACTAAATAGCAAAGTCTTTAGAGTATACAACACAAGAACAAGGAAAGTATAGGAGAACCTGCATGTTCAGTTTCTAGAAAATAAATCTAATATTGCAGGTGAAGGTCTAAAATGGCTATATGACCTTGATACCCTATCCCAATCAATGAATTATGTGCCAGTTGTTGCAGGAACCTTTTCTAATGATTTTACAGGTTCAGAAGCTGATGATGCAACAAATGAAGCAAGCTTGGGAAAGGAGAAAGATCAAGATCATTTGCTGATGCTAATATGGAACAGTGTGGATTCATCTTTAAAGCATGGTGAACCTTCTTCTAATGAAGCAAAGGAAGTTAATGAAGATGAAAACAATGTAGTTGGAGCTGAGGAACAAGAGAATCAAGATAACAATACTAATGGTGATTGTACTATTGAACCCCAAGTTTGTACTACTAGGCAAAATGTTCATACTGCTGGCCCCTTAGATACTAATACTGAAAATTTCTCAGAAGATGAGGTGGATATCAACAATCTACCACCTACCTATGCAGTTCTCACTACACCACACACAAGGATACACAAAGATCACTCCCTAGACAATGTGATTGGTGACATGCAGTCTGGAGTAAAGACCAGAAGGTAACTCATGACTTCATATCAACAAGGGTTTCTTAGTGCTGTTTATGAAGAAAAGAATCATGAAGATGCCAACACATGCTTGTTTGTATGTTTCCTCTCACAATCTGAACCCAAAAATGTTCTCAAAGCCTTAGAAGACTCAAGCTGGGTAGAAGCAATGCAAGAGGAGCTTCTTCAATTCAAGATTCAGAAGGTTTGGGTACTAGTGGATTTACCCAAGGGTATGAGGGTAATTGGCACCAAATGGGTTTTTAGAAACAAAAGGGATGAAAGGGGTATAGTGATCAGAAACAAGGCTAGACTTGTAGCCCAGGGGTATACACAAGAAGAGGGAATAGACTATGAAGAAGTTTTTACACCAGTAGCTAGGATTGAAGCAATCAGACTATTTTTAGCCTATGCTTCTTTCATGGGCTTCACTGTTTACCAGATGGATGTTAAGAGTGCCTTCCTGTATGGTACTATTGAAGAGGAGGTATATGTTTCTCAACCTCTAGGATTTGTTGATCCAGAAATCCTGACAAGGTGTACAAGGTTGTGAAAGCTCTTTATGGACTACATCAGGCTCCAAGGGCATGGTATGAAACTTTGGCTTCATATTTGCTAGAGAATGGATTCCAAAGGGGAAATATAGATCAGACTTTATTCATTAAGAAGATTAAGAAGGATATCTTGCTGGTACAGGTGTATGTGGATGATATCATATTTGGATCTACAAGAAAGGAGATGTGTGTAGAATTTGAGACACTTATGCACGATAAGTTTCAGATGAGTTCCATGGGGTAACTTACCTTCTTTTTGGGATTGCAAGTAAAGCAATAAACTCAAGGCATATTTATCAGTCAAGATAAATATATGGCAGAGATACTAAGGAAGTTTATGTTCGCTGATGCTAAAGTAGCAAGCACACCAGTTGATTCAGACAAACCTTTACTCAAGGATGCTGATGGAGAATGTATTGATGTACACACCTACAGATCTATGATAGGATCCTTGATGTATCTTACATCATCAATACCAGATATCATGTTTGCTATATGTGCCTGTGCAAGGTTTCAAGTCACTCCCAAGGCTTCTCATTTAACTGCTGTCAAGAGGATCTTTAGATATCTTAAGGGTCAACCTAGGTTAAGTCTGTGGTATCCTAGGGAATCATCTTTTGAGTTGGTGGCATATTCAGACAGTGCTTATGCTGGTGCAAGCCTGGACAAAAAATCAACAACTGGTGGATGTCAATTCCTTGGATGCAGACTTATATCATGGCAGTGTAAAAAGCAGACAATTGTCACAACTTCTACAACTGAAGCTAAGTATGTAGCTGCTGCAAGTTGCTATGGTCAAGTGCTTTGGATTCAAAATCAGCTGCTTGACTATGGGTATAATTTTATGAACACCATGATATATATTGAAAATAGCAGTACAATTTCTATAATTAAAAATCCAGTGCAACATTCTAAAACAAAACATATAGAAATTGGGCATCATTTCATTAGAGACTGCAATGAGAAAAAGTTAATTCAAGTGGTTAAAGTTGATTCTGACCATAACTTTGCAGATCTTCTCACAAAATCCTTTGATGTTGGAAGGTTTCAATACTTGGTAGCAAGTATTGGAATGTTTAACCCTTAAAGTTTTCAAACTATGTGTTTTTGTACATAAATTGGATTTGTACTGCTAGGTTTGTCAATTAGTACTGCTTTGTATAATTTGTACTGCCAATCCAAATTTGGACTGTTTGTTAGAACTGTTAGTCATATGTTTATACTATTATGAAGCAAGTGCTTTGCACTTTATTTTCTTGGTTTTGGACTAACATTTGCAGGTGATGAAGTTGATAATGACAAACCTATATGAAAAATGTCATCTTCCCCTTAAGCCATGCAATCTCATCAAGGATTTTCAAGCTGCAAATCTTCAATGTATTTAGAGCTCTTAAGCTCTCATGAGCAGTTTTTGGAAGTATGAGCATAAAGGAATTACAAGTGCATTGTGTGAGTAGCAAATGGTGGTTCAGTTGCTGACATAATAGGTTCATGATGGACAGAGTTTGGGAATTCATTCACAAAGGTTTTATACCTAAGTTAATTGATTCTTTAAAACTTCTTTCTTGAGATCTTATTATGATGTTTTAAATTGAAATTGATGGCTTAGGTAGTCAGACAGTAACTGATATAACTCACTTTCGACCATTTTATACTTTTGTATAATGAGTTAGTCTAAGGACATCTGGTAGAAAGAACAACGAGCAAACATGAATCTACCACTTTTTGTTAGAGGCAACAACTGCCACGAGCTGGAAACCCTGTCAAGAAAGCTCTTTGAATGAGTTTATCTGATCACAGTCAGTTATTTATGACTGAAAACATTGGTTCTCATATAACCAGAGGTTGCATTAAACCGAAATCATGATTAAGTGTCTGTCTTTACACTTAATCCCTTCAAAATGGTTGTTAGCAGTATGGTTTTTAATCAAAATTGAGTTGATACTGCTGAGTCAAATTTTCCCAAAAAGTTTGTACTGCCAGGCTTAAAGTTAGTACTGGTAGGCTTAAGTTTGTACTGCTGGATAGTCGTTAGTACTGGTGCGAAATAATAGCTTTTGGAAAATAGCCGTTGAGAGTTAGTTGAGATTTTTACTGATCATTTCCTTGTTTTAAGGGTTTCCTTTTTGGATATTTTTACTTTTATATTATTATCTTAACCTTATCTTCAATTAAAAGTTATCTTTTGATTAAATTCGGTCCAATAGAAACCCTAACAAGCCTTTCATAATATCTTAATTCACTTTCTTCTTCTACTTTCTAACCTAAACTTACTTTATTCACAGCAGTCAAATCATCTTTTACTGAAAAATAATGGCTACTTTATCCTTTGTTGCCAAGCACAACGTGGTCGCTTATTTGGAAAAAGCAGAGGATGATACTAAATTCCATCAGAAAGTGGATTTTTTAAATAGTTCCCACATGAGGTATTCTTTACTCTTAAATCCCACTATCTATGTCTCCCACATCAAACAGTTTTGGCAGACTGCAACTGTCAAAACATTTGAAAATGGTGACAAAGAGTTAAATGCCACAGTGGATGGTAAATCTATCACTATTACTGAATCATCACTCAGGAGGCATCTCCATTTGAATGATGACAATGGTATTAGTGCTATGCCAAACACTGAAATATTTGAAAATTTAACCAGGATGGGGTACAACACCTAATCACAAGCTTTAACTTTTCAAATGAGTTGTTTTGCTCCTCAATGGAGATTTTTGATTCACACCATCCTTCAATATCTCAGTCCTAAGAAAACCTTATGGGAACAATTCAGTAGCAATATTGCAACTGCTCTCATTTGCTTAGCTACTGAAAGAACATTTAATTTTTATAAACTTATCTTTGAAGGAATGGTTAAAAATGTTGATAGCAAGTCAAAAAAATTTATGTATCCCCGGTTCATCCAAACTATTTTGAACATGAGGAAACATCAACTTCTTCCACACAAAACTGTTTATCTAACACCCAAACTTACCTAAAAACTTTTTAGTAACATGAAAATGGCTTTAAGAGGGTATAGTGGGGAAGAAGTTCCACTTTTTGATTCAATGTTACAAGCACAGGGTGAAGGATCAACAAGCCCAGTTGACTCCCAACACACACCCACAACATCCGAACAATCATCTTCACAACTAGCTTCATCAACACATAGGTCTATATCCAGACAGGACTCTGATGTACCTCAGCACAGAGTTCCTACCCCTCCCAATGTAACAGATGAGGCTGACTATGTCAGTATGGAAAGGGCTGCATCTACTGTCTCAGGCTTAGAAGATGGGCAGGATAGAAGTAACATAGCTAAGACCCAATCCATGGCAACACCAACAGTACCAAGTATTATTGGTGGAATCCTAATCCAACCGGAAAATTTGGGTAGCTCAGAAGCTCACCATATGGTGGACTATGAGTCTTTACCCCATGATGCACCTCTCCCTGAAGGTAACACATCAGGAAGTGCTGTGGGCAGTAAGACACTAAAGGAATTGATGGTCACTTGTGCAAAATTGTCTGAGAAAGTAAACACTTTGGAAGCTGATCTCAAAAGTCACAAGAAGATCTTTGGAGTTGTCTACAATAAACTAGTTTTAAAGGTGAGGAAATTGGAGAAAACAGTCAAGACACTTCAAAGGAAAAGATCAGCACAAGTGGCAGAATCAACAAGTTCATCTTCTTCATCAAGCTCATCAGATGCTCAGGGAAGAGATCAAGGTGAGGAATCTTCCAAACAGGGGAGGAAGATTGCCCAATTAGATGCAGATCCTCAGGTTTCTTTGGTTCAAGAAGAGTTTGATACTCAGGGGAGGCAAACAAAGCAAATGGATCAAGGTACTGGTGACTTTACAGAAGGTACTGGTAGTGCATTTCTAGGTACTGCTAGTATTCCGGATCAAGGTACTGCTGGTTCACAAGGTACTGCTACTGCAGTATATACAAGAAGACCAAGGATTTCAAGAGCAGACAAGGGCAAGGCAATAATGACAGAAGAAGAACCATCTTCTCAGAAGTTATCTAAAAAGGAGCAGGCTTAGATTGTTCTAGATGAGGAACTAGCTCAGAAATTCCATGAAGAAGAGTTAGCTAGGGTAGCTGATGAAGAAAGGATGGCAACATTTATGGTTGAATACAAGTATCAGACTGAAGAAGAACAGACAGTTTCTCAAGTTCTTTCAGATCAGAAGTTAGCTGAAAAGCTATAAGAAGAAGAAAGGTCTAAGTTCACCACATAAGAGCAAGAATCAGCACTTGATGATCTATTGCAGGAGATCAGAAAGAAGCAAACTAAAAAGAAAGCTGCTCAGAAGAAACCTCCTTCAAGAAGTGAACAACTAAGATATATGAAGAATTACTTGAAGCATCAAAACACCTGGAAAGAAGAGCATTTCAAGTATAGATCTAATGAAGAGATTCAAAAGATCTACATTGATACACATAGGAGGATACAGATGTTTCTCAGAGGTGATCTTGAAAGGAGTGAAGGAAGAGGTGAAAAGAGAGCAGCAGAACAGTTGGAATCAGGAGATTCCAAGAAACAAAGAACTAAAGATGAATCAATTCAAGAAGAACCTACAGAGGAACAAAAGATAGAAAAAGAAAAGCAGGATGAATCAGTTGAGGAAGAGACATTGACTGATGATCAGATCCATAGCATGATGGTGGTGATTCCAGAATCTCTTAAAATTGATCCCATTCAAGCTAAACATCCCATCATAGATTGGGAAGTGTATTCAGATGGAAGAATCAAGGGATGGAAAATTATCAGAGTAGGAGGAAAGTTTGAAGTTTACAAGTTCTTTGAAGACATGATCAGAGCTTTTGACAGAGACGACTTAGATAAGTTGTGGAGCTTAGTTCAAGAAAGATTCAAAACCTCAGATCCTACAGATGATAAAGATAAAGAGCTTTGGGTTAAGCTCAAAAGATTATATGAGCCAGATGGAGGTGCAGCTATATGGAGATTTCAAGACTCAGACATCACATGGAGACTGTTTGATAATTGTGGTGTCCACAGAGTTTCTACTAAAGCAGGAGTGGAAATTTATATGTTAGTGGAAAAGGATTATCCACTCAGAGCAGTAATCTTAATGGATATGTTGTCATCAAGACTTAAAGTTGAAGAAGATTCAGAGATGGCGAACGAGCTAATCAGAAAGATATTTCAGCTTGCAGAGCAAAGGAAAGCTAGAAGATTAAGATTTACTATGTAGTGTTTGGAAGAGTCCTCACAATCTACATTTAATTCAGAGAAACTTGATGATTTAGGATAAATCGCAAGTTTAGGGGAGGATTGTTGGGAATTAAACGATCAAGACTTAGTACTGCTGGAGAATTACACTAACAGTACAAACTGTTAGTGTATAACTGAAGACTGCTGAAGAAATAACTAACAGTACAAACTGTCAAGTTAGTACTTCTAGTTGTAATGAAGGTATTGCTGCATGGATAACTGCTTTAGACGATATTATAGAGGATAAGTATGGAATAGATCTTTTGTATATCACAATTAGTTATAAATATACGGTAGACACTTATCTTGTAAATGACTCCTTATGTCTATAAAAGGAGATCCCAGGTTAGATGTTTAGGTACGTGAAAAGTACACCAGTCGAATACATTGGTAAGATTCAAGGTTTTTGTAACCCTAGTGATATCAAGATCACTCGTATTATTGTTTAATAATATTGAATCGTTTGAAATTAAACATTCTGTGTTCATTGTTCATACAAGCATTACTGTTCCATTCAACAAACAATTTCTTCTAAGTGTGGTTGAGTAGATTCCGCATACTTGACTACATAACCTCAAAGTATCACAAACACATCATAAGGGAGTAACATCCTAAGTGTTTTATAATCCTCTCACCTTCATTGCATGATTCTTCATTGCATGACTACTACTTACTCCTATGTATAATTTAGGAGTAACAATGCAATGCTTGGACTAATCGACTCATATGATGTTCGGTATTCAACTATAAAAGTCTTCCTTAGGTACTAAAATCATGAAAAGTTTAAAGTGTGCAAGGCGAAAGAGAGGAAGGTCTCAACGTATAAAGCAGTTATAATCAAGGCTCTTAAATGCAACCTAGTTCTCTATAACCAAGTCTCTTATACCAATCTGTAACACCCCCTAAATACCGCAGCGGAAGATTGTGTCACTAGGGTGTTACTACATAATACAAAGTACAAGGTATAGAAAACGACCACTAAATGAGACGTTTTTTAAAAGTTTCCATTCGATAAATAAAATCGTAGTTACAAACATGAGGTTCCAAACTGTTTTTACAGCGTATCGAATGGTAATGTTAAAAGTATAAATCTTCAAAACATGATATATGACTCTATGCTCCATGCACCTGCTATCGCCTTACTAACCTGAGATAAACATGCTAAAAAGTGTCAACAAAATGGTTGGTGAGTTCATAGGTTTGTTGTAAATAAGTTGAAAAGCCTATAAAGAATGTTCATGCAGCAAAGGCATTGTAAATCCATTCAGTTCCAAGTTCCGCCCATACAAAACTTGCAACCTATGTGTTCACAACCCATTGCTTAAAATAGTATGTCAAATATATATATACACGCATCATAGTAGTTAAAAGTATAAGCGTTTTAAGTATGTAAATTGTATATTGGTCATGTCATATGCAATTAGTCATGCGGCTCCACTCCATCTCCGGAAACCTCATGTGGGTATGTTGCTCACAAGGAAAGTAATATCATTGGCTCCACTCCATCTCCGGAAACTCAATGCATGTTTTATCACAAGGAGACTTTATGCTGCTCACGAGGAGACTTTATGGTGCTAACGAGGAGACTTTATGTTGCTAACGAGGAGACTTTCAAGTTTAAGTATAACGCAATCAAGTATAACGCAGTTAAGTATTACACAATCATGACCAAAAAGTATAAAAAGTATAGCGTAGCATAAAAGTATAAATGTTTTGAGTACTTGTGTCTGTATGTAAACACAAATCATGTATTTAAGTAAAGTGAGTAAAGTATTTTGATAACCAAGTAAAGTATTTAAGTAAAACGAGCATGTATCTCCCCCAAAGAGTTCAAAATAAGTAAAAGAGGGGCAATGACTCACAGTAATATGTAAAAGTTTAGAGTACTTGTGAAAGTAACAGCAAGTAGTTGAGCATGTATCTCCCTCAAAGAGTTCAAAATAAGTAAAAGAGGGGCTATGACTCACAGTAATATGTAAAAGTTTAGAGTACTTGTGAAAGTAACAGCAAGTAGTTGAGCATGTATCTCCCCTAAAGAGTTTAAAACAAGTATTAAAAGAGTAGGGGCTATGACTCACAGTAATATGTAAAAGTTTAGAGTCATTGTGAAAGTAAAAGCAAGTAGTTGAGCATGTATCTCCCCCAAAGTGTTTATAAAGTAATTAACGAGTAGAAGTAGGGGCTATGACTCACATTAATATGTAAAAGTTTAGAGTATTGTGAAAGTAACAGCATGTAGTTGAGCATGTATCTCCCCCAAAGAGTTTAAAACAATCATTAAAAGAGTATGGGCTATGACTCATAGTAATATGTAAAAGTTTAGAGTACTTGTGAAAGTAACAGCAAGTAATTGAGCATGTATCTCCCCCAAATACTTTAAAACAAGTATTAAAGAGTAGGGGCTATTACTCACAGTAATATGTAAAAGTTTAGATTACTTTTGAAAGTAACAGCAAGTAGTTGAGCATGTATCTCCCCCAAAGAGTTTAAAACAAGTATTAAAAGAGTAGGGGCTATGACTCACCTCATAATAACTGATAAATGATTCTAGTAAATTGGGCAGCGTTTCCGCATCTAAATTCAAGAATCCATCTTCTAGACTATGAAACCTCTAAATCACCTCAAATCAACCCCAAAACTATCCTAATTGCTCCTATATTAAAAACCGTTCCTTAGAATTTATCGATCTACCATTGCAAATGCTTCAAAAATTTCCCCGAGATCCACAGCTCCTATCCACCATTGTGTAGCTCTTAATCCAACCGCAGAAACACAAAATAAACTTAATTTTTACATAGAGAATACTTATGCCATCAACTTATTTGTATAACTCAGAGCCTGAAAATCAAGTATGGAGGATGTATGGAGGGTTGGGGGTGGCGGCATCAAGGAGGAGGTGGAGGAAGACGACCCGTAGAACACTAAATAAGCAAAACCCGCACCTTTCTTTCTTCTTTTCTTTTTCTGGCCGATTTTTAGGGGGGGAACCAGGGAGAATGTGTGTAAATAATGAACTAGTTTTCTTTCTATTTATAGAGAAAATTGCTGAAAATATCTAGATATTTTGATTAATAGTGTTTAGATATTTTGATAAATAGTGTTTAAATATTTATGAATAGTAACTAGATATTTTTATATTAGGAGTATAGAGTATATTGTTTGCATGAAAATCATGTAGAAGCGTTTATTTATAGTTGTAAAATTTAATTTACGTGAAAATAGGAAATAATAAAAACACGGTGAATAGTAACTCGTGAATAGTAATTTTTGGGAAAAATTTCGAGTTCAAATACCGGCCCAAAATATGATAAATAGTAAATATGAATAGTGAAATCCCAAGGATGAATAGTAACTTTTCCCGAAAAAGAATGGTAAAAGTTTGATGTTAAATAATGGCATAAAATCCGAGTTGTCACACATAACAAGAAGAGCAATCATGGTGTTGAGAAAGCGTACCTTTGCCAATAGCATTTCCTAAAGATACATTACCCTGAGAGGTGTTGTGGGAGACGCAAGGTTCGAGTAATATAAAGAAATCCAATGTACGATGAGAGCATGAATGATTATTCATATCTTCAAGCTGCTTCCCTCGTACTACTAAAGAATTTACTCAAAAAAAGGCTTGTTACCCAATATCTAATGGGTCCGAATTGGTTAGTGATAAACCTCCTTTGCATTTATATGCATAAGATGAGGATGTCGACAAGGAGTAGCATTTCCCACGGAAATAGATCATGTTGAAGTTATTCCAAGTTATACAACAATTAATTTGGTTTAAAATTCATTAATAATCAATGAGATTTAGAAAAATTATGTTTTCCAAATAGTAAATCTAGACCCGTTTTAGAGATTTCACAAATTTAATTTGTTTTGATTTGCTTGTTGATCCCTCACATAAGTTAAAACCTAGACCCGTTTTATCTCCAAATATCTTTGGCTATTTAATAAATTTCTAAGTGAATGAGAACTCTTTTTAAATATAGCTAACTTATTAGCCTTATCCTTAAGCTTCACAATTTCAATTTTATGATCTTGACACATTTTACATTCTAGATCAATTTCTATACCTCTTTCAAGTCTAGACATTTTATCTTCCAAAATAATTTCTTTTTCTAACTTGCTTTCAAAAGATTTTGAAGATTCATTTTCCGGTAATATTTTTAGACTCATGTTGCAAAGATGTTCAAAATCATTTTCTAATTTAGAAAACTCTAAAAAAAATGTGACATAACAAATATACTTGATTTTGGAATGTACCTTACTTGAAGTTTTAACCATTTGACATACTTCGTGTTCAGGACAATCGTTGTCTTCTTCATCAGTATCACTCCATGTTTCTCCAATGAGTTCTATTTTAAAATTGTTCATATAGTTCTTGATGGCATTACCTTTATCAAAAACATTTAAACGAGTAACACTAGTATTTAACTTATCAGAAGTGCTATCTATAGATTTGTCCTTAGAAATAACGAATTGTTCATATCTTTGTTCAAGATCAATTTTGTTATCTTTGACTTGACTATTTTCTTGATGAAAATTTAAAACGCTTTTCCAAATATCACTTGCTGTTTGACACATTAAAATTCGTTCATATTCATTTTTCGGTAAAGCTTTATAAATTAATATTTTGGCTTCAATATTTTTATAAAATTTTCTTTTAAAATTATCATTTTGATTTTCGAAATTTATTTTCGTTGGTTGATAATCACCAATTGAAATGACATGCCAAAGATCTTGATCTATTGATTTCACAAAATTTTCGAATTTATTTCTCCATTGAATAAAATTATTGTTTTCGAAAAATGGTGGTTCTTGTATAGAGTGCCCTTCTAGATATCTTTGAGACTCCATAGATCGATTCAAGGTTTAAAATACAGTGTATTTTAAAGATCTTGAATGACCCTCTCTGATACCAATTGTAGAAACTAGAAGGGGGTTGAATAGTTTCACCGTATTTAATTACGTTTTATGAACTTTTGAAAACTTTTAATTCTTTTTGAAAATAGTTTGATTCGAAGTAATGTGGCATCAATTGTAAAACAATAGATATGCATGAAGTAGGAAATAAATAAGTGTAAGAAAGGTAACGGAAAGAAACAACCAAACCGAGACACGGAGATTTATAATGGTTCAGCTACGAAGCTCAATCTTCGCCCCCTTCACTCCCCGAGTATCACACTCGACAGTTCACAATCACTATGTCAACAAAGTCCCTTTAGGCAGAGAAACCGTACACCAACGCTTACACCGATTTACGACACTAAGCGGAATGTCGAATTCTAATCCTAGCTAGAACCAATCTACACAATAGCACACACCACTACACAAACGTACGCCTCATCCACTTGGACTTTCACACGATCCAAGTCTTCACACTACACTTCATGGACTTTCGCCTAGTCCACACCAATACACGGACTCACACTAATTAAGTCCTAGTCTTCACACACTGGTACACGGACTCACACTAAGTCCTAGTCTTCACACACCGATACACGAACTCACACCAAGTCCTAGTCTTCACACACCGATACACTGACTCACACCAATTCCTAGTCTTCACACTCCTAAACACGGACTCACACCAAGTCCTAATCTTAAACACCTAAACACGGACTCACACCTAATCTCGACTCACACTTTGTCCAAGTCTACACTAACATACCTAATCTCGACTCACACATAAGTCGGATACACTAACATACAATATAGACAAATGAGAGAGTTTAGAGGAAGAAGAGAATCGTAACACAAGTTACGTGTGTATGATGACTAATCTATAACACTTCGTTTCATGACGAATAAGTGCGTTCTTCTCTTGCACTTGAGGTAGAGGATGACGGGATCACTTATATAAACACATATCAACGAGTTATTGTGATCAAAGAAAGGTAGAAAAAATAACAAAATGTTTTTGTGCAAAAAGGGTTGATTTCTGCAGCGAATAGTGCAGTATTTATAGGCACCAGGCGGAGCATGGGACGGTCCCTTAAACATTACACGGTCCCGTATATATAAGGGACCGTCCACCTTTACAGGACCGTCCCAAGGGACGCTCCAAATTTTTTCCTGGTGTGGTGAAAATTTATCTGGTGAAAATTTTATCTGATTTGGGCGGGAAAAATAGTTGTTGGAGAATTTCAAATTCAAATTTATTTTTCTTATTAAAACATTTCTTTATAATTACAAAAGTACTTTGTAAAATATTTTGTCACATAAAAATGTGAGGTTTGAGGGAAAATAAATTCTTTGATCACTTAACTAAGTTGGTATAATGTTTGTTCATACCTTAAGTGATGTTCGTAGTCGAAACGAGTTTTCTCGATTAAAAGCTTATTAAGTGTAGTTTTACGTAACTTGTTTTTATATTTTGTGATTATCAAAATGAATAGAGATCGAATAATGCAAATGACGTTTTGACATTATTTGTCTTAACAATGCCCACTATCATGAACCGTTAATTTCTGAGGGGAAGTGCGAATGTTATAAATAGATCTATTGGGATGATTCCCTTGTTCGGGTTGACCGGATAGGAAAATGGACGTATACTATGTCGTAATCTAGGTGCTCGGGTTAAACACCTACTGGGCCACTATATTATGTGCATTGATTTGCATACTCCTCTGTTGTAGCTTCGGTGTCATGAGACTTAGTGCATTCGTAGTACTTTCCCTGACATTGTAGTTGTTACAATGATCACTAATACTTTTCATGGTACTGTAAGTGAAGCAGTAGCCACTAATACTTTTTATGGTATCGTGAGTGAAGCGGTAGCCACTAATATTTTTCTGATACTGAGTGAAACAGTAGTCACTAAAATCTTTTGATCCACATTACTTTTACTCAACGATATTATTTATATAAACCTATGAACTCACCAACTTTATGTTGACCATTTTAGCATGTATTTCTCATGTTATTGATTTATCTAGCTCGGTATGCATTGGAACATTGCATAGAGTCTCATCTAAAATCATGAAGGTTTTCCAACAATATCATAACATTCGATGTGAACTTTGAACTACCTTTCATTTGGGACTTGTACTTATGTAACTAATAATTGTCAAAACTTATTTCATTGAATGTATTTTTAAAACGGCTCATGTGGAGGTCGTTCAATAAAACTTGTAACTTTGTTCCCATGAAGTCACCCCCCCCCCCCCCCCCCCCCCGGTTACCTTTCCGCTGTGACCCATTTTGGGGGTACGACACTCCATTTCCTCCATCATAGCACGAACCCATTTAGGATTTGTAAGTGCTTCATCGACATTGTTTGGAATATGAGTGGAAGAGAGCTCATTTGTAAACTTTTGTAATGCATCTGGAAGACTTTTACTTGAAACGTAGTTCGCTATCGGGTACTTAGATCTTTGACTCTCCTAGGTTGGAGAATACTTGTTTGGTGGTTTACCTCGATTGTGTTTGAAAGGTAAGTCATAAACAGTAGGAGTATCTTTATTCTCAACATTTGAGTGAGAAAAAGAACTTACCTCATGGATACTCTCACGAAATGAGTCATCTTGTACCAGAGTTCGGGGGGCCATGATGAACACTTAGCGCCTCATGATCAGAACTTATCGTCTCATGATCTAAGTTTATTGTTGAAGTATTCGCTATTGCTTCTGGTTCAAGAATTGGAGAGTCTAGTCTATTTGATTCTTCCATGTCACTCACTAATGAGATAAGTTCTAATCTATAGCATTCAATTAAGTTACAAGTTAACCAGTTGAGCTTTTCATCATGTATCTCCCCCTGAAGATAAGAATTGAGACTTCTGGAAGAGTCAAACATAGTAGAGTTGAAGAATGTGGCATCCATTGTAATGTATGTTTTCTTGGTGATAGGATCAAAACATCTATACCCTTTTTTATGTGAGGCTTATCCCAAGAAGATGCAGCAGATAGCGTGTGGATCTAATTTTGTTCGTTGGTTCTTATGCAAATGAACTAACACAACACACCCAAATACTCTTGGATGAATTGTTAAAGTTGATGGCAATGTGGTATGTGTTGCAAGCACCTGAAGCAGAGTTTGAAAGTTCAACACATTAGATGGCATCTTATTGACCAAATACACTGTAGTGGCAACTGCATCGATCCAATAGTGTTTCGGTACATGTGATCCAATTATATGCGGATTTTTTCTTTCGGCGACTCCATTTTGTTGTGGTGTTTAGGGGCATGTGGTTTCGTAAATAAGACCATGGGCTTTAAAGTAATCACGAAATTGTTGATTTTTAAATTCTCCACCATTATCAGACATCAAAATTTTAATTCGAGTAGAAAACTGAGTTTTTACCATGGAGTGAAATGATTCAAAAACAGAGAAAACCACGTCCTTGTTTTTTTAATAAGTACAACCATGTCATGCAAGTGCAATGATCGCCAAATATTATAAACCATCAAAATCCAAAAGCAATAGAAACGGGAGAGGGCCCCCAAACATCAGAATGCACTAAGGCGAAAGGAACAATACTTTTATTCATACTTTACTGATATGACGCTCGATGACTTTTTGCTAAGATACAAGTGTCACATTTAAACTGAAAATTCAACTCTTTAGAGAAAAATGACAGAAACAAGTGTTTCATGTAGCTAAATGATGGATGACCTAAACAAAAATGGCAAAGCCACATTTGTAGTTCTTTGTTGTTTGTTTTGCTCAAGTGATGTGCGTGACCCGTGTTCAAATCATCCACGTAGTATAAACCCGCTCTCTAGGCTTACCATGCCCAATGATCTCCTTGTTGAGAATATCCTGAACAACACAAAACTCAAGATAAAAGTGAACACTGCAATTTAATGCATTAGTAAGTTGTCAACTGATAACAATTTTTCATGACATAAATGGAAGAAGAAGAATATGGGCCAATGGCCGCGTATGATGGTGATAACATTACTGCGCTTGTCTTAGTGACCGGAGATACTACACCATTTGCATTTGAAATGAAATTACGACAGGGTTTAGTTGGCTCAATTAAATCTTTAGGATCATATGTCATGTGGTTTGTAGCTCCTGAATCAAGTATCCAAGGTTATTTTTATCACTGCAAAATAAAATCATACCTTGACTTGACTCTCTTGCTTCTTTTATAGATACCTAATGTTGAGGAACGACTGGAAATTTTGTTCCGCTCACTGTAACGACGGTTTTCCAGTGTTGTTACCTGTCTCTTGGACCGCCTGACGCCTTTTTGCTTAGAGTTCATGCCACCAATATATCCATTTATTTCAAAGCATGTATCTTTAGTATGTTTCATGCCACCACATTCAGTACACTTTAACCATTTGCTGGTTGGTGCCACTTCACTATTTTGTTTCCTTGGTTGTGAGACAGTGACCCACTTGATGATGGAATAAACTTTGTGTCCATACACTTTAGAAGCCAAAACAGCCCCTGAAAGAGTCTCTGTATCATCAGATGTCGTGACCACTAGTCGAATTGCTTCGCGACGGACCTGAGCATATGCTTACTCTATGCTTGGAAAAGGTTGCATCGGGAGGCACTATAAAAAAAAGTCAAATTCTACACGGTTATTTTTACACGCCTTACGGACACGTGTACTTTTATTTATACATTTACGCACTATAAGATGTGTTAAAATGAACAAAATTACAAACGTGTGAAACATGATTTTATCCACAGTTATAGGTGTGTGAAAAACTTACACACTTATCAATGTGTATTTAACAAACAATCAAACTATCTAAAATGGGTCACGTTCTCAAGTGTGTACAGATTGTTTATAAAAAAAGGTAAAAGACAAATAGAGAGTGGTCCATATGATTTATACAAGCTTTTAGATGTACAGAGTATTTTAAGTGACTACACACTTGTGGGTGTGGATTTATTTATACTATTTTTTCACCCTTATACATTATACATATATACTTTATTTTTCTTTTTTTTCTTTTTTTTTTCTTTTTGTTTTGTGTCCACACTTTTTCATGTGAATATTTAACTATTTTGTTCACATTTGCAGATGTTGAGATATTATTTACGCAACATTTTTCCACACACTAAGGTAGTGTGGACTTTGATATTTTAAATATTTAAAAGCGTATGTTTTTTAACTGAAAAATATGTAGAATTTAACTATTTGTTGTAGTGAGGACGTCACTTCTTAGACCATTAGGTATGGTGAGGAGTTTTTCCTCCTCATTCGGGCCCCACGGGATGCCACGTCACCACAACAAACAACCCCCCTTATCACAACAAGCCACAAACTCCTCATTTGGGCCTCACCACTATCTCTTTTTTCTTTTTTTTTTATTCAAATACCCAAATAAAATAAATTCATTTCATTCAATTAAAAATACAATACAATACAACATATTAAAAATACAATACAACACTTAAGATACGGAAAAAAAACCGATACGGGAATTAAAATAACCATACAACAAATACAAAGAAACTAATTATGGCCTTGTTGCTGCTGTTGTTGCTGATATGACTCCCATTGGTTTACTTGCCAAATATGCTCGATCAAATTTCGTTGAAGCGCTCCGTATACGCGTTTATCGCGTAGTTCCTTCGCCTTCTTTCGCTGCACTTCGCATCGCTCAATCCACAACCGTGGTAAATTTATTCGTGGAAAAATATACATTTCACTAACTTCAGATATCGCAAAGTTTTGGTCTTTCAAAATCATGTTATGCAATATGATGCACGTGTACATAATTTCTCCGTAGCTTGGATATAGCAAATTGACGCGCCGGTTGGGCAATAATATGCCAACGTCCTTGGAGGACACCAAAAGCTCTTTCGATATCTTTCCGAGCACTTTCTTGTTTGGCTTTAAATGCGGCATTCTTGGGGGTATGCGCAACCGTGTATGATTTAACAAACGATGACCATTCTGGGTAAATTCCGTCAGCTAGATAATAACCTTTTCTAAATGTACGCCCGTTTACTTCAAACGGAACCTCAGGGGCGATGTCATCAAGCAGGTCATCGAATAACGGAGAATTATTCAAAACGGTAAGATCGTTATTCGCGCCCGCTATCCCAAAAAATGCATGCCAAATCCACAAATCATATGAAGCAACGGCTTCAAGCATTATAGTCGGATACTTTTTATCACCTCGGTGAAATTGGCCTTGCCATTCTTTAGGACAATTTTTCCATTCCCAGTGCATACAATCGATGCTTCCCAACATACCCGGTAACTTATGAACCACGTTGTATGCGTGGTACAAGTTACGAATGTCATTCTCGTCTGGTTTTCTTAAAAACTAACGAGTATACAACAGGATTATGCACATAGTAAAATAATCTAAACAATCGCGTGCACAATGTTCTCCCATTTGTAAATACTCATCAAATGCATCGGCTGATATGTCGTACGCCAATTAGTGTAGGGCGCTTGTGCATTTCATAATGACACTGAAACCCATTACACCCGCGGCATCCGGTCAGAGTCTAAAGAAATCAAAATGCTTAGGAAGATAATCTTAAGTTTCAATATATGTTGTAATACCTTGAACTATTTCTAAAAATAGTTGACGGCTCATACGATAGCGACGCTTAAAGTATTCGGCCGTATATTTTGGGTTGTCACCAAAATAATCCCGCATTAGACGTGCTTCAGCAATTTCACGTTCCCGGGGAATGTATGTTCGTTTGCTAGTTTCGGCTTCTTGTTGTTGTAACGCCTGCTCATTCTCGAAATCTTGAATAATCAAATCGAGCTCTGCAATCTCTTCATGATCACTTTCGCCGGAATGAGATGTTTCACTCATGTTTTTGGTTATTATTTTAGAGAGTTTACGTGTGTATGTATGTGATTTATGTGGGTAAAATATGTATTTGAGATAGATATGTTGTAGTGATATTGTGTTGTTTATATAGGGAAAAAAAAAAAGAAAAGGAAGGAGCGTTTGCAAACCGTTTGAATATATTAACGTTGCAATTTAATAAGAATTAAATACGTTGGTGTGTCAGACTTTCATCTCCTTGTCTGCACGAGTAAGCACTCCACGGCGAGCCACGAGCAAGGGGCTCGGTGTGGCGGCGAGGGACGAGCAACATGGACGGCGAAGCACGAGTAGACCATACCGGATGCTCTTATCTTATCAAGCTTGTCATGAATACCATCATGGAACACACAGACTCCTTCTTCTTGAAGCATGTCGTTATACTTCTCGATATCAGCAACAAACTTCTCGGGTTTGGCCTTCGAAAATCAACCTCCCTCTATAAACCTTGCAAGTCGTTATAATATTTTTCAAGAGAGCCACCAGCCTGTCTATGGTGAGTAACCCGTCGCCGAAGGTAATATACTTGTGATGTGTCACTACCGTCAAAGTAAGTTGTGGAAATAGAATCCCACACCTGCTTTGCAGTCATAAAACGAATAAAATTACCGATTAATGAGGGGTCAAGAGAATTAATCAGCCAACCTTTTACAATAGCGTTTTCAGTGCGCCATTTATGGAATGTGGGGTATTTTCTGGTGGCTGTGGTAAATCGCCATTGATATATCCCAGTTTGTCTTTGCCTGAGATGTACATCTCAACAACTTGAGACCAGAAAGCATAGCTGGAACCATCTAACTTAATGCCAATTGAACTCGCACCGGTGTCAGGGGTTGGAGCCGGATGATATGTTGAGTCGATGACCTATTTTTTGGGAGTGAATTCGGTGGTGATTTTATTTCCATTAGAGTCACTTTCGTGATCATCCAATGACTCATTTTTTGGATCCACCATTGTTGAAGAATCAACAAGTTGGATTTAAATTTTTTTCTTTTCTTTTAGAAGACTACAAAGTAAGGATCATTTATCCTTCCTCTGATAGTATTGTTAGTTTAATAAAGGCTTAGGCCTATTGGGTTCGGCCCGTTTACTTGCTAGGATTAGGTTAGTTATTTTCTATATAATACTCCCTCCGTCCCATATTAAGTGTCCATAATGGAATCTTGGGATGTCCCAAATTAAGTGTCTAGGGAATATTTTCAACCAATGAGAAGAGACTTTAGTGGGTAATAGTGATATTTGATTTGTGGAGAGTTAGTTGGCCCCACTTTCCTAAAACTTTGTGCATTTAAAAAGTGGACACTTAATATGGGACGGAGGGAGTATTTTGTAATCTTTATTGTTTAGTGGAATCTGATAATACAGTGTTTCAGTATTTCATTGATTTCTATATGATATCTAGAGCTAGGTCAAAAATGAAGAAGAAGAAAAAAAAAGAAAATGTTGGGATTGTTGCTTTTTTGTTGACTTTGAATAATGGGATTCACATGTTATCGTTAAATTAGTTTCTCAACATTTGATTGATTTGGTTCGTTTTTAAATGTAGTGGATCTAGTGCACTGTGTATACAAAGAACATTTATATGTTATTTATTTAGACGACAATGATTGGTTTGTTTGAATTTGAGTTTTTTTTAATAGAATCACTTGTTTGCACCTTTAGTTTGATTATGGAAGGGCTATTGGTATTGGTACTGTTATTGGTATCAGTATTGATATTGGTATTAATTGGAATTGATATTAGTATTGGAATTGGTATCGGTACTCAGCATAGTTTTGTCTGATTCTGGTTCTGCATTTGGTCACGTCTGGCTCTGCATCTGTCCGATTTCATCTGGTTTGTTTGGTTTCACACGTGGTTCTGAATCTGGTTCCGCCTGGTTTTGCCTGAATCTGCTCTTTGTCTACCTCTGTTCGGATCTCTCTGCCACTGAATCTGTATTTTTCTGCTGCTGTCTGCCTGAATCTGCTATTCGTTTACTTATGTTTGGATCTCTCTGCCGCTGAATCTGTATCTCTCTGTTGTTGTCTGCCTATTGTTGTCTGCCTGGATCTGCTCTTAGTCTACCTATGTTCGGACCTCTCTGCTGAATCGGCATCTGTTTGTTTGTGCCTGTCCGTCTGATTTTGAAGTTTTCTTGTCAAACTCGCAATGTAGCATTGTGAGTTTGAGAGAATGTTAGGTTAATAAAGGCTTAGGCCCATTGGGTTCGGCCCGTTTAGTTATTTTCTATATAATGTTTTTTAATCTTTATTGTTTAATGAAATCAGATAATACAGTGTTTCAGTATTCCTTTGATTTCTACAAGTTACTACACGAAGAGGCTTAATGATGGAAAGACATAAACCCTGATAATCATTAGTGTATGTGGAATATTGTCACTTCTAAATGCGTGATTGCAGTAGACTTGCTACAAGTCAAATACTTGACAAATATGTGGCATAAAGAAATGGATATGTAACATTGATATTAGGGCTAGCAATTTTGACACGAACACGAAAACACGACACGAAAACACGACTTGTTAACAGGTTTCGTGTTTGGGCTTAACAGGTTTCGTGTCGTTAACAGGTCGACCTGTTTGGGCTTAACAGGTTTCGTGTCGTGTTCGTGTTTTGAAAATTTGACACGAAAAATTATTGTGTCGTGTTCGTGTCTGCCCCTTATCGTGTCGTGTCTTAACATGTCGTGTCTGACACACTCTATGTGCAATTTTGACAAGAACACGAAAACACGACTTGTTAACAGGTTCGTGTTTGGGCTTAACAGTTTTCGTGTCGTTAACAGGTCGACCTGTTTGGGCTTAACAGGTTTCGTGTCGTGTTCGTGTTTTGAAAATTTGACACGAAAAATTATCGTGTCATGTTCGTGTCTGCCCCTTATCGTGTCGTGTCTTATCGTGTCGTGTCTTAACAGGTTCGTGTTTACACGATTTGCCAGCCCTAATTGATATGATGCATGCATCTAAACTCTATGATGATTTCAAGCATGACGACCTAACTTATGCACATCGCGACCAAGTAGATAACTCTATGCCTCTCCGGAACGAATTATTAACGAAGAGCTACCTAATCACGCACTACAGCCTTTTACACAAAGGAAAACTAAGTATTAATCCAAAACACAAACAAGTTTTCTGAAAGCACGATATATACTAAGGAGAGTAAGGATTGGCTGCTGCATAATATTCTGCAATGGGTCCCCAGAATGTGGCTGCAAGCCTGCAAGGTAAACCTAAAGCTTGAAAAGACATTCGGCATCTTTCCAAAGTGATGACTGAAACAAAGAAAATATGACTTTACCTGAATAAAACTAGCATTAATTTTGCTGGTTGCAACTTCCACCATGTGTATTCAAAAATAAAGATGAAAAAGTGTGATTTACGCAATAAAATAGTAGATGGCTATATGAACGATCCGAGGGTTTAGTGTCTATATTGAAAAAAGTATCAAGTTTGTATCACTTCTTGGCTACCAAAACTCAATTGTAAACACTTCACTTGGGTAATGATGTGTATCGAATAGAAGGACCAATGGAAATGGTTGATTCACTTGCTTATGGATAATCTAGATACAAAAGGTGCAAGAGGCCATACCCATCTCTCTGCGTAACTCTTCATTCAACTTTAAGTTTCTTGCTTCTCATATTGGGTCTGATTATGATTCAGGTCTAAACATCAAGTAGCATAACCCGGTCAGTCGGGTCAAAGTTGGAAAACTGGTTAGTATTGTCGTAGAACTAACATTTAGTATCACCATATCACTAGTATCGAACTAGAAAATAAGACGTGGTTTTCTATGTTTTGAGACCATAATTTTCAGTGTGATTCTGTTAGATGGCCTACTTTTTATTGGTGAAATCAAAGAGTAGCCATTGGTGTATTAATTTGCTACTTGCTAATACATGTTACCATATATATAGGCGCTGCAAGATCAAGGTTGGACAATTTCACTTGCTCAAAAGGCTTTTATCCAATTCGGGATCACATTTTGTGGTTTTGGCCACCAATGGTAATTGTTTATTCGTTACAATCAGGTTAGCAGGGGCGGATCTACAGCCACCACAGGGTATGCACTGCATTCCCTGTGATTCCTCGTCGTAGTGTAAAAAAACTGAGTTTTGGAATTTTGTTAATCGAGTTACAAAGAGTGCATACCTAGTGAAAATGAGATGCATACCCTAATCCGACTTGCCACTTTTGATTTATGTAAATGATCAAATAAATAGATTTAAGATGAAAATAAAGAAGAACGGTCACCGGAAGTAACGAATATGGTAGGCTCTTGATGGGGAAGAAGGTGAATATTAATATAGCTTGAATATTACTCCGTAGTGTATTACTCCCTCTGTCCCAATTTTATTGTCCCTTTTTTCTTTTTCGGACGTCCCAAAATTATTGTCCCATACCAAAAATAGAAAGTGAATAGGTAGTGGAGTTTGGTAATGTTTACTATATTACCCTTGGTTGAAATTAATATTACAAACTTTAAAGAAGTGTTAATTAATTGGTTAAGGGTAAACTTGTCATTTGGCAAAAAAGTAAGAGAGAGAAAGTAGTGATAGTGACAATTTTCTAAAATAATGTGTTTTTTGTCAGGGGACAATAATTTTGAGACGGAGGAAGTATATTAATAGGCCCACTTTAGATGTGAATGTCTACTCACCAATTTTCAAGGCCAGCCCACTTTAATACTACTATTTTATGTTGAATAATTACTCCGTACTTGTTATTTGTTATTACTTCCCTAGTTCTGTTGAACATTTTTTATTATATTTTGTTGAGTGAGTTATGTTTTGTTTAGTAAGTTTCTAATAGTTTATATAGGAAAGCAATAGTTTATGCATCCAACTTTTTGGAATTTTATTATTCAGGGTATAACTTTTCTGTTATTCCAATTTTTTTAAAATGGTTAAACTTTGTTTTTTGATTTGATGGTTTGTTAATTTAACACTATGATTTATTTTTTAGATTTGATCTTATTCAATTTAGTGATTCACACCTAAACCACACCAACAGTTTAGGCAAATAAACAAAATATATAAGCCAAATCAATTTTATATGACTCGCAATTGTAAAAAATGACATAACCCGAATCCTTAAAAAAAACCCGACCCGAGAACCGAACTATTAGTCGCGCTATTAAAATAGTGCATACCCTCATTCCGAATCCTAGATCCGCCACTGCAGGTTAGGAATGTCATTTGGTTTATTAACCAATAGTTTAGAGTTCAAAGGCTGTCTTTTGCGACGAGTTTTTGTAGCGTTTAACGTAGAAGGTGTTTGGCAACGAGCATTTAGGTAATTTGTTTTGTTTAGAAGCTTATATTTTAAACACTAATAAGAGGGCTAGGTAGAGTCTCGTGTCAAGGGTGGTGTCCTAGGAAAAAGTAGTGTCACCTCAGCACTTTTTGCCCATGACACCAGTTTTGGCTATAGCACAAAAAAACCCCTCCCTGGCATAACATCAATTTTTTTGTGCCGTCGTGCTTTTTTTTCATTTTTACATAAAACAATATATTTAACTTAAATTTAATTTCATTAATAAAAAACACATTACATAAATAAACGTCAAATTAAAACAGTACATTAAATAAAAAAAAGTACGTAAAATAGAAATTAGAAAAATAAAAGTAAACTAGTTTTCGGAATAATATAAGGCCCGGATTCATTTTTTTTCCCGCCTCGACGATAGCCGCGTTGATCCATTGTTGGTTATTGTTGGGATTCATTTTAGAGATAGAAATACAGAGTATTGTGGAGTTTGGAGATAGAAATGATAGTGGAATTGTGAGTAAAAAATACAAGAATAATTGAGTATTTATAGGAGACTAGCTTCATAACCTGCCCTATGGGTGGGTTAGCTTTATAATATTGTTTGACAAAAATATATGGACGTAAAGTATGTTAAAAAAAAGTTTTGATACAAAAATATAATGCTCAGTATTGTATGTAACAATAAAAATCATAGGTATTAGAACAAATCAATTACATGTTGGTTATTCATAAATGAAATAAAACTTCTTTGTACACAACGTTTGATGTGCAGTTGGTGTATTCTCCATACTTGTCACAACAAAGAACCTTCAAACCATTCTTCATCTTTACTCTTGAAACAGCCACATAAATTTGTCCATGTGTGAATACCGGCTTTTGTAAAAATAGTCCAACTTTCGATAATGTTTGACCGTGACTTTTATTAATTGTCATAGCAAAACAAACTTGAACCGGGAAATGCGATTCAGTTTGAATGGCATCTTGTATACGCGATCTTTGTCACAACAAAAGACCTACAAACCATTCTTCGTCTTTACCCTTGAAACAACCGCATACAGTTGTCCGTGTGTTAACAATGGCTTTTGTAGAAATAGGCCAACTTTCGAAAATATTTGACCTTGACTTTTATTAATTGTCATAGCAAAACAAACTTGAACAAGAAACTGTCTGTCATTCAATTTGAAATGACATCTTGTTGTCTGTAGGGCTGATGGCCATTCTAGATATTGCACATATACTACCACGTCTCCCAGACAAATGGGCGGGTTCGCTTCATAATATTGCTTGACACAAATGGGCGAGCCACCTTTATGGTATTATTTGTTAGTATTATTAAAACTAATATTCTTGTGTGGAATAAAAATAATTAACATTCATATTTTATGGTAATAGTTGGCTCACAAATGTCATGAATATGTATTTCAAAAGATAAAGTAAAATAATAGTTCATATATAGCTAGCTGACAACACCTGTTTGGCTTAATTATAATAAGCAGTAGCAAATCCTTTAGTTTCTTTGAAGCCTATGAAAATTTTTGCAAACTTTTCCTTCGATATATTATATTCTAGACATCGTTTAACTAAATGGTTCTTTTTGTAACTTGGTACTACATCCATGGAAAGTAGGAAATGAGTAAGAAAAAAATATATATTTATACAAGATGTGAAGAGGATGCTAACAATTGTATGTATGAATTAGATATAGAATTAGATATAGAGTAGCAGAAATGTAGATTAAACACATTTTCACCTTCATAACCATATCATGTAAGATTCGAAGCCAGCCACTCATTAATTGTCAAAAGCATCATCCCTAAGCTGCAAAAGTCAAATGTAATATACAGATGTTCCAACAATGAAATTTCACGTAATTTAATTTTAAGCTTTCGATTTAAATAACTATCGACATAAAAGGGGCAGCTAGTACCAGATAAATGAACAACCTACTTTATATATATGTTTTTTTTCCTGAATAAATAGGTCCAATGATAATATAAATGTTCCATGAGCATCAGCATGATCTTGATTCAAAATGCTTAAAAACGAATCAATATCCATACTCATATAATTTTTACCCTTATACTAACTCCACAGATAGTTTCATGGTTTGGCACACATTGAAGGAAAATGTATCGGATTATATCAACACAAATACTGAAGTTATATTTGTAGGTGACCCTAACCCAGACCAACCCGTTTGACCCACATTAAAGAACAAAATAGCTTTTTCAGATGGGCGGGTTCGCTTCATGATTAAACTTGAAAAATAATGAGTATGTCAACAACCTTGAATAATACCAACATATTATTACTTAAAAAAAATTTAAAAAAAATACAAAAATAATAATAAATAAATAAAAAATAATAAATAAATAAAAATCTTCAATATTCACGTGATACATGAAAAGAATGAATTAAGATGTCAAAAGAACAAAATAAAAGGTGCTCATTCAAATCCAAAATAGAACTTCTTTGTAAACCCGTTGGCAGTGCACTTTGTGTAACTTTCGTCTTTGTTGCAACATAGAAGTTTCAATCATTTCTTGATTTTCACTCTTGAAACGACATATAGTTGTCCAGGCAAGAAAACTGGTTGTTGGAGAAACAACCCAACTTATGATAAAAGTTTGGCCTTTACAGAAACTGACTCCGATTTAGCTTGACAGAGAGTGCAAACACATTGTCAGATGCATTACTTAGAAATCAAATAAATAAGGTAGTAATTTGTAAAGCACGGTATAGTGATTGAGATAAGAACACTTCACCTCATCTCTAATGAGTCGCGACAAAATTAGCGAGCGTTATTCTTGTAGCGTTGACACAGAAGAAAAATGTCGGTCCTATTACATAAAAAAAAAAAAAAAAAAAAAAAAAAAAAAAAGAAAAAAAAAGCCACATTTATTATACAAATACAAAAAATAAAATCATGCAAGGACATGCAATACCTTTCAAAATTAGACAATAAACATAGTTTATGTTTGTGGTCATTGTTTTGTTAAAACTCAATTTGATCAAGTCATAATGAGATTATAATAAGACACACAATTCAGTTCAAATATGTCATAAAAATACACAAAATGCATTTGCTCTAGCCCAAATTAGTAAGCTGAAATCATAATCAGTTTTAAATTCAAGTCCAAACACCCCTTAAACATTTTTACCGCTATATATCATAGTTGGGAAATAATTGGTGATGTTGAAAGAGTTAGAGATACCTGTACAACATTTTTTTAAACCAAGTCCTCTGGAATGTCAGATTTCTCGTGGGTTAATAGATGGCGAGACCATCCACGTATATTATATAACTTATCCCTTAGCTCTTTTAGAATTACAAGCTTCAGTTCTGTGAAACATGAACTGTGAAATAAACATGTACTATGAAATGGTTTAGGGTTTAGGTTTTAGAACCAAACCCGCGCTTATATGATATTTAATGATAAAGATCCCCGTAAATGTCATGTCTTTATTGACAACTATCTGTAGTGATAAATTACATAAAAACTCTAACGGATGAGCTCGGGGCTAATGAACGTAACATAATAAATATTAACTAATAGAATATGCTCGCAATTATTAGTTTTATTTATGTTGATAACTTGATCGTCTTAAATAGAGTTGGTATAACTTGTTAAACACATTCTCATTTTCAATTATAACATTTCTTTTGAATTGTTACTGTTTGTCATTGTGTGACTAAAAGGGTTGTCTCATAGGAGACATGAAAAAGTTAAAAATACATTTGATCAAGTCAGGTACGCCCTACAAAAAATGGATTAAACTATATAACTTATAGGGAAGAATGAGCATAAACAAAATGTTACAATCATATCTTATTGCCTTTCATTTGAAATTCAAAACTATGTGCTAAACATGTTTCTTTAAATCTTAATAAGGTCACTGATATTTATCACCCGTTGGCCTTGCGGCATTTCTTTAATTTAATTTGTGAATCTGTTCTGTAATGTTTTCCTTTTGTGCTAATTTGTCTTTAAAAGCGACTATAATGTTTGTTGACATCAATTTAAATGATTGCTCCGTAAATGCATCTGTATGTGCAGTTCTCCTAATGTTTGAGCGTGACCACTATTATGTGAAATTAATCCAAATCGACCCATTTGAGCAATAGTATTGCATCAGCCTACACAAATGTTACCCATTTTGACCTAACCCGTTGTGACCCATTGCACAACTCCAGATTAGCTTATCACTTAAAAAGATCAATATATCTGGCTAGTTGCCCTTGTGTAATGCTAAAATAAGTTAAATACCGAACTTAATTTACCCATAACATATATCCAGCTTATCTACTCAACTCTTATTCATAACTAACACAAATCATCAGTTATGCTTTGTTGGGAATTAAATATTCTGAAGTTTAAGTATCGGGAAAATCTCTCAAGTGATTAAATCTGGTAGCAGTAGAGTTAAGTCTGGTGAGTTCCAAAGTTAAGTCTGCTGGTTATCTGCTGGTTAAAGTCTGGTCGTTGAAGTTAAGTCTGGTGGTTAAATCAGAGTTAATTCTGGTTGATGAAGATATTAAGTCTGGTTGACTAAAAGTCAATAATACACGGTAGATAATATCTTACCCCATGTGCTCAGTCTTTATCTTATTCTCTTAGTTAACAAGTTGTGTACACAGATACATGTTGTATCTTATGTACTGACACAAATAAGATAAGCTAGCAAGTTGTTTGACAAGACTTAACATTAATGTAAAGATCTTTCTTATGTTATAAAAGAAATATCTTAGTCTAGAGATAAATAGGTGTATGTTAAACTTATAGTGAAAAATATATCTCTCAAGAACATAGAAAAAAACAATATCACAAGAAATAGAAACTTAAGATTCAAGGTTGTAACCCTAGTGATATCCCAAGATCACTCGTATTATTATCTTAATAATATTGAATCATTTGGTGATAATCTTTCATTTTGTTCATTGTCATATAACAAACACAACTGTTCCATTTCCATAACACAAATAACCTTCTAAGTGTGATTAAGTAGATTCCGCATTCTTAATCATATTCACACAATATATCATACACACAAAGTACAAAAGGTTTAACCACCTTAACTGTGTGTCGAATCCTAACAAGTGGTATCAGAGCAAGGCTGATATTATTGATTTAGAAGAAGAAGCTTGAGAAATGGATGTTCAGGATACTGCTACAAATGTTGCTGCAAAGTTGCCCATGATCAAACAAAATGAGTTTGAGTTATGGAGGTTGAGAATTGAGCAATATTTCATGGTCCAAGATTATGCTCTCTGGGATATCATTACATATGGTGATTCTTTTTCACTAGGCTATTCAGATGCTATCATTGATGGCAAATCAGTAAGACAAAGAAATACTGGACCAGTTTCAAATGAAGAAAGGATACAAAAGAGAAATGATCAAAAAGCAAGTAACTTGTTGCTTATGACCATTCCTGGTGAACAGATGCTATCCTTTAGCAAGTATCCAGATGCAAAAACTCTTTTTGAAGAGATTTGTGCATGGTTTGGTGGTAATGAAACTACCAAGAAAACACAAAAGACATTGCTGAAACAACAATTTGAAAATTTCAGTTCAAATAGCAATGAATCTCTTGATAAGTTGTTTTCTAGATTACACAAGCTTGTCAGTCAGCTAAGTGTATTGAGTGTTGAGATAGCAAAGGAAGATCTCAACATGAAGTTTTTGAGAATTCTACCTGATGAGTTCTATACTCATGTGGTTGTCTGGATGAACAAGCCAGATATTGAAACCATGAAACTCAATGATTTGTTCAGTAACTTCAAAATTGTTGAACAAAGTCTAAAGAAGTCTGGAATCTATAGTACTAGTTCTGGGAATGTGGCACTCTTGTCATCTCCTAGTATTAGTAAGTCAGAAGAGGTAGATGAAGCTGAAGGTGTTTCTATTGCTACATATGGTGGTCCTTCTACTAGTTCACAGAAGAATGTTGCTGGACTTGGAGATCCGGCATTCTATGTATTCATGTCAAGTCAAACTAGTGGTTCTTCTCTAACTCATGAAGATCTTGATCAGTTGGATGATAATGATTTGGAAGAGATGGACATCAAATGGCAGGTTGCTTTGCTTAGCATGAGGGCTAAGAAGTTCTGGCAGAGAACTGGTAAGCAGATTACCATTGATGGTAATGAAACTGCTGGGTTTGATAAGAAGAAAGTAGAGTGTTTCAACTGTCACAGGTTAGGACACTTTGCTAAAGAATGTAGAAACCCAAGGAAGCAGGATAATAGAAGCACATGGTATAGGCAAGAGAAGAAGAAGGAAGTCACAGTTGAAGAACCAAGGGCTATGCTAGCCATAGATGGGGTTAACTATGACTGGAGCTTCATGGCTGATGAAGAGGAAGCACCAACAAATGCTGCTCTTGTGGCCACTGAGACTGCTCTAATGGCCTTCTCTGATTCAGAGGTAAATTCCATAACCAAATGTTCTGAATCATGTTCTGCTCTTAAAGATAATGAAGAACTTAAAAGAAAAGCTGATAGTAGGCGAGAAGAACTAATTATTGCCTTAGCTAATTTAAGTAATCATAAAAGAGCTATAGGTGTACTTGAAAGACAAATTGCACACTTTCAAGGCAATGAATCTAGGTTTACTGATGACTTAAATGCTCTAAAAAGAGGCATAGCATTTAGAGATGAATTACTTACTAGTCAAAGTAAACAATTAGCTGAAGCCAATAATAAAACTGAATATGTTAAGATAACTGTAGATGCTTTAGCTCATGCCTCAGAAGGAATGAATAAGATTTGGGAAGCTCAAGTAATCGATAAAGCTAAGTCTGGTTTAGGATACAAATCTGTTCCTCCACCATATAGAGGTGTTCCTTCACCTCAAGGTGTTGACCTAGCACACACAGGTTTTTCTGAGTTTCAAGAACCAATAATGGAATATGGTTCTAAAGCCACTAAGAGTCCTAAGATAGAAAAAGTAAGTGAAAGTTTAGATAAAACTTTACTTTATCAGGACAAGGTGTCCTTTGTTAAGAAAGGAGATGCTATAGTTGTTGAGGATAGTACAACTGATAGTGATGAAGAAGAACAGGTTATGTCTAAACCTGAAGTGGTTAAGAAAGTAGGAACAAGTGTTCCGATAGTCAAACACAATACTGATAAGCCTAAATCAAACATTAAACATGTTAGGCAACCAGTTAGATATTGTGAACAATACAGATCCACTAGCAAGCCCAGAGGTAACCAATGAAACTGGAATAACCTCAAGTCTAACCAATTAGGTGATGACTTTGCTTTTTCAAACAAAGCTTGTTACACATGTGGTAGTTTTGACCATCTTGCAGCTTTCTGCAACCATTGGGTATCTGGGTATAAAAACAATAGAGTGAACCACAAAAGGCAAACACCTAAATCTCATTTTCACTCTGGTTCTAAGGTTAACAGAACTAAACCCACAACAGTCTCTGTTAAGTCTGGCTTCAATAAAGTTAATTCTGCTAGACCATATATGACTATTTACCCAAAATCAACAGCTAAGGGTGCAAAAACATCTTACAAACATGCACCAAAGTCTGTTCAAAGGCCCATTTAAACAAAAGCAGTGGTCCAAAAACAAGTTTGGAAACAAAAGGGGACAACTACAAAGTCAGCAGTTAATTCTGCTAAGCCAACAGTTAATTCTGGTAGGCAAGTAGTTAAGTCTGCTGCTTGGGCAAAGAGGAAAAATGTTGTTAAGGCCTCAGCATGTTGGATTTGGAATTCAACTAAATCCAATGTTGCATCAACTGTTCTAAAAAGATTAAATTACATTGATGCAAGAGGCATATCCAAGTCAGTAATGGCTTGGGTCCCCAAAAGAAACTAATACTTCTCATTTATGTGCAGGAACATTCAATTGATCAACAAGAGGATCAAGGATTCTCAGATAGTGGATGTTCAAGGCACATGACAGGCAACAAGTCTTATCTCTCAAATTTTCAATCAATAGATGGAGGCTATGTTACCTTTGGAGGAGATGTTGGTGGCAAAATTTCCGGTAAAGGTACCATTAAAACTGGAAATTTAGATTTTGAAGATGTGTACTATGTAAAAGAGCTAAATTATAATCTTTTTAGTGTCTCACAAATGTGTGACAAAAAGAACAAAGTTCTTTTCTGTGAGACTGAATGTCTTGTACTTTCTCCTGATTTTAAGATGCCTGATGAAAGTCAAGTACTTCTTAAAATTCCTAGAAAGGGCAATATGTACAGTGTTGACATGAAGAACATTGTTCCTAAAAAGGATTTAACTTGTCTTGTTGCAAAAACCACATTGGATGAATCAATGAAATGGCATAGAAGGCTTGGTCATATTAATTTTAAAACCATAAATCAGATTGTTAAGAATGGTTTGGTAAGAGGTTTACCTCACAAAAGATTTGAAAATGATCAAACATGCATTGCTTGTCTTAAAGGCAAACAACACAAAGCCACTTGTAAGCCCAAGATTTTTAACTCTATCAATCAATCATTGTTTATGCTGCATATGGACTTATTTGGACCTGTTTCAGTAAGTAGTATAATTCATAAGAGATATTGTCTTGTTATAATTGATGACTATACTAGATTTACATGGGTTTTCTTTCTATCTACTAAGGATGAGACTACAAGCATCCTTAAGACATTCATTACTCAGATAGAAAACCAAGTAGACAAGAAAGTGAAAGTCATTAGATGTGATAATGGGACAGAGTTTAAGAATAGAGTTATGGATGATTTCTGCAAACAAAAGGGTATTCGGAGAGAATTTAGTGTTGCTAGAACACCACAACAGAATGGTGTTGTTGAGAGAAAGAATAGAACACTAATTGAAGATGCTAGAACTATGTTAGCCGATTCTAAGCTACCTATAACTTTTTGGGCTAAAGCAGTCAACACTGCTTGCTATGTTCAAAATAGAGTTTTAGTTATACAGCCTCACAATAAGACATCATATGAACTTTTTAGAGGTAGAACTCCTGCAATAGGATTTCTTAGACCTTTTGGATGTCATGTGACAATTCTCAATACCTTAGACCATTTAGGAAAATTCAATGGTAAAGCAGATGAAGGAATCTTTGTTGGATATTCTCTTAATAGCAAAGCATTTAGAGTATACAACACAAGAACTATGATTGTAGAAGAAAATCTACATGTGGAGTTTTTGGAAGATAAATCCAATGTAGAAGGTCAAGGACCAAAATGGCTATTTGATCTTGAAACTCTAACCAAATCAATGAATTATGTGCCTGTTGTTGCAAAAACTAATGATTTTTCAGGTTCACAAGCAACAGATGAGGCAAGGTTAGAAAAGGAGACAAACCAAGATCATGTTTGGATGCCAATATGGTCAAGTACAAGTGTAGTTTCAACTTCAACTCATGATGAATCTTCTTCTGGTAAAGCTCAAGAAGATGTTGAAGATAAAAGCAAAGAAGATGGAACAACGGAACAAGAAAATAGTTCTGCTGTTGATAATGCTGCTGAAATAGACTTAACTGAAGAAGCTACTTAACAAAGGAAGCAGAATTAACAAACGATGAGGTGGATTTGAGCAATCTCCCACCAAACTATCATGTTCCACTTACACCACAAACCAGAATTCACAAGGTCCACTCCCTAGAAAATGTGATAGGAGATGTACAATCAGAGGTGAAGACAAGACAACAACTGATGTCTTCAGACCAACAAGGGCTTCTTGATGCCCTTTACACTTCAAAACAGCATGAGTTTTCAAACTCTAGCTTGTTTGTATGTTTTCTCTCACAAGCTGAACCAAAGAACATTCTGAAAGCCTTAGATAATTCAAGCTGGGTAGAAGCTATGCAAGAGGAGCTTCTTCAGTTCAAGATTCAGAAAGTTTGGGTGCTAGTTGATTTACCTAAGGATGCAAAGGTAATTGGCACTAGATGGGTTTTCAAGAATAAAAGGGATGAAAGGGGAATAGTGATTAGGAATAAGGCTAGATTAGTAGCCCAAGGGTACACACAACAAGAAGGTATAGACTATGATGAAGTTTTTGCTCCAGTAGCAAGACTTGAGGCAATTAGGCTTTTCTTAGCTTATGCTTCATCTTTAGGCTTCACAGTTTACCAAATGGATGTCAAGAGTGCATTTCTATATGGCACAATTGAAGAAGAGGTGTATGTCTCACAACCTCCAGGGTTCATTGATCCTGACCATCCAGACAAAGTGTACAGAGTTGTAAAAGCTCTTTATGGCCTTCATCAGGCACCTAGAGCTTGGTATGAAACATTGGCTTCCTATTTAAAAGAGAATGGATTTCAAAGAGGAAAGATTGATCAGACACTTTTCATCAAACAGTACAAGAAGGATCTTCTGTTAGTGCAGGTGTATGTGGATGACGTTATCTTTGGATCTACAAGGAAGGAGATGTGTTTGGAGTTTGAGAAGCTTATGCATGATAAGTTTCAGATGAGTTCCATGGGAGAACTTATATTCTTTTTGGGTTTGCAAGTTAAACAGTCATATGAAGGCATATTTATTAATCAAGATAAATATGTTGCTGAAATTCTTAGAAAGTTCAACTTTGCTGATTCAAAAATGACAAGCACGCCAATGGATTCTGAGAAACAACTTCCAAAAGATTTAGATGGAGAAAATGTGGATGTACACACATACAGATCTATGATAGGATCTTTGATGTATCTCACATCATCAAGACCTGACATCATGTTCTCTGTTTGTGCTTGTGCAAGATTTCAAGTAACTCCAAAGGTTTCTCATTTAACAGCAGTCAAGAGGATTTTTAGATATCTCAAGGGTCAACCTAGGTTGGGTCTATGGTATTCAAGGGAATCACCTTTTGATTTGGTAGCATTTTCGGATAGTGATTATGCTGGTGCTAGCTTGGACAGAAAGTCAACAACTGGAGGATGTCAATTCCTTGGGTGTAGACTTATCTCATGGCAGTGTAAGAAGCAAACAACTGAAGCTGAATATGTAGCTACTGCAAGTTGCTGTGCTCAAGTCTTGTGGCTTCAAAACTAACTTCTTGACTATGGGTACAATTTTATGAACACTGTTATTCATATTGATAATAGTAGTACAATTTGCATTATTAAAAATCCGGTACAACATTCTAAAACAAAACACATTGAAATTAGACATCATTTTATTAGAGATTGCAATGAGAAAAAGTTAATTCAAGTAATGAAAATTGCTTCAGAACATAATTTTGCAGATCTGCTAACAAAAGCTTTTGATGTTGGAAGGTTTCAGTACTTGGTAGCAAGTATTGGAATGCTTAATACTTAAATTTTTCAATCTATGTGTTTTTATATATATACCAGTGTGGTTAATTCTGGTGATTACTCAGTTAATTCTGGTGGTTACTCAATTAAGTCTGGTAGTTAAATTTTTGTCTGTACTGTTGTCTTTGTAAATTTGTACTAGCTATTACTTTAAAATTGTGTTCTTTTATACAGTTAGTCACATGTTTATTCTAATATAAGACAAGTACTTTGTACATTGTTCTTTTGGTTTTAGACTAACAATTTCAGGTATGAACATTTGAGCACAAAAGGAAGTTTTCAAGTGAAATGGAAGCAGCAGAATGTTATATCAGTTGCTTATATAATAGGTTTATGATGGACTGAGTTTGGGAATTCTTAACAAAGGTTTATACCTAAGTTTATTAATTCTTTAAAACATCTTTCTTGAAACCTGGTTATCGTGTTTCACATTGAATTGATGACTTAGTTGATCAGACAGTAACTGATTCAACTCACTTTCTATCATTTTATACTTTTAAGTATAATGAGCAAGTCTAAGGACATCTGATAGAAAGAACAGCTAGTAAAAGTGAATCTAACACTTGTGTTAGAGGCAACAATTGCTATGAGCTGGAAACCCTATCAAGAAAGCCTTTTGAATAGGTTTATCTTTACACAGGCAGTTATTTATAACTGAAAACATTGGTTCTCACACAACCAGAGGTTGCTTTAAACCAAAATCTTGATTAAGTGTCTGTTATACACTTAATCCCTTCAAAATGGTTGAAAGCAGTATGATTTTTCATAATAAAATCATATGCATACTGCTAAAAGTCAAAAAATTTCTTAAAGGTTGTTTTGAAATAAAAATGACTTAGAAAACCATCAACTGATGGATTATGAGTTATTACCCCATGAATCACCTCTCATAGGAGTTAACACACCTAGAAGTGATGAGGGTATAAAATTAAACTCTTAAGGAATTGATGGCTACATGTACAACATTGTCTGATAACAAGTTCTAATTGATAGCTCAAATGATGGGAAAGATACATTGTGAGAGATCTTCCAAACAGGGGATGATAAAATGTTATTTGCATCTCAGGGGAGGAAATAAAGTTGGAAGATTAACCAGTGAAAGGGAGGAAAAGACAAGAGCATACAAGATGATGAGGAAGTTGAAAATGACATGAATAGAGCTTATTCTGAAGTATTATATATATTCAGAAGGGATGAAGCATTCCAAAGGAGAAAGTTCTATCTAGGTCAAACGAAGAAAGCTTTCAGTTTCAATTTTAGTTCACTACGTTTGTTCATCACTTGCAAAGGCATGCTGATAGATGATTTCACTTGTTGAAACAATCATCCAAGATACACAGCACCATTGCCTCTTATAATTCCTCCATCCAAGGAAATTACACCATCTTTTAGGCCAATGTTTGAAGTATAAAGATGTGTGTATGATATTGTTGAAGTCAAAGATCAGAAAGCAGATGAGTTACTGAGATAGATATTAATCTTTCAGAATAGAAGAAAGTTCAGTCCAAGGGTCTGACTATGAAGTGTTTGAAAGATCTTCACAATCCATAATTTAATTCAGAAACATGTTGAAATGGATTCACATGTTTAGGGGAGGATTGTTGGGAATTAAATATTCTGAAGTTTAAGTATCGGGAAAATCTCTCAAGTGATTAAATCTGGTAGCAGTAGAGTTAAGTCTGGTGAGTTCCAAAGTTAAGTCTGCTGGTTATCTGCTGGTTAAAGTCTGGTCGTTGAAGTTAAGTCTAGTGGTTAAATCAGAGTTAATTCTGGTTGATGAAGATATTAAGTCTGGTTGACTAAAAGTCAATAATACACGGTAGATAATATCTTACCCCATGTGCTCAGTCTTTATCTTATTCTCTTAGTTAACAAGTTGTGTACACAGATACATGTTGTATCTTATGTACTGACACAAATAAGATAAGCTAGCAAGTTGTTTGACAAGACTTAACATTAATGTAAAGATCTTTCTTATGTTATAAAAGAAAGATCTTAGTCTAGAGATAAATAGGTGTGTGTTAAACTTATAGTGAAAAATATATCTCTCAAGAACATAGAACAAAAACAATATCACAAGAAATAGAAACTTAAGATTCAAGGTTGTAACCCTAGTGACATCTCAAGATCACTCGTATTATTATCTTAATAATATTGAATCGTTTGGTGATAATCTTTCATTTTGTTCATTATCATATAACAAACAGAACTGTTTCATTTTCATAACACAAATAACCTTCTAAGTGTGATTAAGTAGATTCCGCATTCTTAATCATATTCACTCAATATATCATACACACAAAGTAAAAAAGGTTTAACCACCTTAACCGTGTGTCGAATCCTAACATGCTTGTACAATGCTACCATGATAGAATTTATACTTCAACAGTATACTAAACTTGAGAATGCAAAATCCAAAGAACTTAGCTTGCAGCAACTATAAAACCGAGATTCTTAACGGAAAAATGGACGCATATATGCGGCAATATCGTTAACTAATAAATAATAATGAAATAGCTACTTAATACTTATATGAAGTTTCTCCCAAAACAGCGTATTTTCTTTTAATTTCTCATGATGCAGAAATTTCAGAAAGTTTTTATAAGAAAAAACAACTATAATAAAATCTATTTTAAGCAAACGATAAAAGACGCATATAACATTATTCGATCAACTTTGGTTAATATTTTCACATGTTGTATGCACTAAAATAGATAGATTTTTCAGATACCTTTGAGAAAACGCATCTCGGTTTTAGCATGTCACCTGTATAAACAAATAAGTATGATTAGAAACATGTACATATGCATAATAAGATTTATGCACATTCATGTGGCCATTACCGTAGTTGAAACTTCCGGTTAGAGGCATCCGTTGAGTTTCTGACATGTTTTCACTGCTAATCAAAGCAATCCAACTGTAGAACACCTCTACTTTGACTTCCACAGTAACAACTCAATTGCTAATTATCTATCCATTAACTCTACATTTAAGTAAAGTGGACCCGTATTTAAAGCCGCTATGTATCATTTTAATCTAGTAACAAAAGCTTAGGCTGGCGTTAAAAAATATTAAGTCAAACATGGTGTACTGAACTATCAATAAAACAAATTTTACCCATATAAAAATTGTGAGGATTTTATGCTAACGAATACACAAAGGGTGTTAGTCCTTTATAATGTGTATGAGATACTACGAATGAATATGCTCAAATATGCGGAATCTACTTGAGCACACATAGAAGAAGACTAGCGGGTTTGATATTTGGAACAACGATGAGTATAATGGACAATGAACAAAGATAGTATGAAACCAAATGATTCAATATTATTTAAAAAATAATACGAGTGATCTTCAAATCACTAGGGTTACAAATAACCTTGAATCTATTACAAAGAGAACACTTAGTTTTCTTGGATTTGTTGGTTGCTTCTATTGCATGTGTGTTTTTGCATGTGTATCTTGTGTCCTATGTGTCTTTTTTTACACACTCTTTCTATCTAATATATATAATACAATCTTCACTTGAGTATTGAGTGTGTAAGTATCCAAAATTGAATTATTACTTTTGTTGCATGCCTAATATCTACTTTTTATAGTTCCAAGGGAGATATATACAAATTAAGTATCTACCAACTATTCTTGACTTGTTCGGCACAGAAAATCACGTCAGCACTAAGTTAGCCACGTCAGACATCCACTAAGCAGTACCTTCTTTTGCACCGGCAGTACTAACTTAAGTTAGTACTGCTAGTTATAACTTGATCAGTCTTCAACAATACACCAGCAGTAGAATGAATGCACTAGCAGTAGGATTTGTTGAACGAGCAGTAGTATCTGACTTAGAGTATTTTCCTCATCTTTTCAGCAACACCAACAGTAGAATCCATACTTAGACTTTGATAGATTGTGCTGTTGAATATAATTCCCAACAATCCTCCCCTAAACTTGTGATTTCTCTGTAAATCAACAAGTTTCTTCAATTATATTTCAACTTTGATGATGAAGGGATTCTTTCAAACACTTATCTCTCAACAAGCCATGCAACAAACATAGTGAACTGAAATTGAAGCTGAAAGAGTCAAAATCTGATCTTCTTGCCTCCCCTGAAGTAGAACTTTCTTCATTTGAAGTCGAAGAAGAGAGATGTATTCCCAGCATCCATCAACTGAGATTGGAGCTTGTTTTCATTATAATAAGACATGTTGGATTCTTAAAAAGCTGACTGCAGCAAATGATGATGCTTTTAGTAGACTCATGCACTTTTGAACCATGATCAATTTGTCTTTCCTCCCCTGATTCTGAGCATATACATCTACAATCTTTCATCCTCCCCTGTTTGGAAGATCCCTTAGCATCATCTGAACTTGACTTCTTTGATTGTCGTCTGAGATCATCTTCTAATTTGTTCACCTTATCAAGATAATCATGTACATGTATCCATCAATTCTTTGAGTTGCATTCTGTCCTCATCACTTCCAGATGTGTTACCTTCTGAGAGAGGTGAATCATGGGACATTGACTCATAATTCATCCTAAGATGAGTTTCTGAGCCATTTTGAGAATGAAGCATACTGTCAAAATTTGTGCTACCTCCCCATCATACCCTGTTGAAGCTATTTTCATATTTGAAAAGAGATTTTGAAAAAGCTTTGGGTTAAAATGAACTGTTTTGTGAGGAAGCAGTTTGATGTTCATTAAGCCTTGCAGTAGAAACTGTTGAGAAAATTTTCAAAGAGCAGTACAAAGATTTGATCAATCAGTACAAACTGTTTATGAAAAACATTTTCAAAGGGGCAGTTTAAACTTAATTTGGATTTGAAAACATCACTGCCCACTTATAGTTTTTAGCAAACTATCAGCTATCAACGGATTTGAGATGTCTTTACCAATAGCCGTTTGCTTTGGACTAGTCAACTCTTTACTGTAAAGTATGGTGAGATTGAAAACCATATAGTTTTTGGTAAACTATCAACCACAAACGGATTTGAGATGTCTTTACCAGTAGCCGTTTACTCTGGACTAGTTGGTTCTTGATGTGGATTAGACATAGTGAACCAAATACCATTTGTTGTGTGAAAAGATCTTCACACTTCAAACCAAAAATCCAATCAGTTTGCTTAATCATCCTGCAATTTGTTAGACTAAAACCAAAGAAAACACAAAGCAAAGTATCTTCTTATTATTTGAATGAAGTTTTGACCAACAGTATGAATAATCAAACTAAATTAGTACTATCAGTATAAACTGTGTAAGAGCAGCACTAATTTTCAATCTAGCAGTACAAATCCAATTATATACAAAACCACACATTTTGAAAACATTTAAGGATTAAGCATCCCAATACTTGCAATTAAGTATTGAAATCTGCCTACATCAAAGGCTTTTGTGAGAAGATCTGCAAAGTTTTGATCAGAATCAATTTTAACAACTTGAATTAATTTCTTCTCATTGCAATCTCTTATAAAATGATGCCTAATTTCTATGTGTTTTGTTTTAGAGTGATGCACCGGATTTTAATGATGCAAATTGTACTACTGTTATCAATATAAATGACAGTGTTCATGAAATTATACCCATAGTCAAGAAGTTGATTTTGAATCCAAAGCACTTGACCACAGCCACTTGCAACAGCTACATATTCAGCTTACGTTGTTGAAGTTGCTACAACTGCTTGCTTCTTACACTGCCATGAGATGAGTCTGCATCCAATGAATTGACATCCTCCAGTTGTTGATTTTCTATCCAAGCTTGCACCAGCATAATCACTGTCTGAAAATGCTATCAGATCAAAAGGTGATTCCCTTGGATACCATAAGCCCAATTTAGGTTGACCCTTAAGATATTTGAAGATCCTCTTGACTGTTGTTAGGTGGGAAACTTTGGGAGTCACTTGAAATCTTGCACAAGCACATAAAACAAACATGATATCAGGTCTTGATGATGTAAGATACATCAAGGATCCTATCATAGATCTGTATGTGTGCACATCCACACTTTCTCCATCAGCATCCTTGAGTAATGGTTTGTCTGGATCAATTGGAGTGCTCACCACTTTTGCATCAACAAACTTAAACTTCCTTAGGATCGCTGCTACATATTTATCTTGGCTGATAAATATGCCTTCACTTGATTGTTTGACTTGTAGACCCAAAAAGAAAGTAAGTTCCCCCATGGAACTCATTTGAAGCTTATCATGCATAAGTTTCTCAAACTCTACACATATTTCCTTCCTTGTAGATCCAAAGATGATGTCATCAACATACACCTGTACTAGCAAGATATCCTCCTTATCCTTCTTGATGAATAATGTCTGATCAATTTTGCCTCTTTGGAATCCATGTTCAAGCAAATAGGAAGCCAATGTCTCATACCATTCCCTTGGTGCTTGGTGTAGACCATATAGAGCCTTCACAACTTTGTAAACTTTGTCAGGATGATCTGGATCAATAAAACCTGGAGGTTGTGACACATACACCTCCTCTTCTATAGTACCATACAAAAAGGTACTCTTGATATCCATTTGATAAACTGTGAAGCCCATGAATGAAGCATAAGCTAAGAAAAGCCTAATTGCCTCAATTCTTGCTACTGGAGCAAAAACCTCTTTATAGTCTATACCCTCTTCCTGTGTGTACCCTTGGGCTACAAGTCTAGCCTTGTATCTTATTACTATGCCCCTTTCATCCCTTTTATTCCTGAAAAACCATTTAGTTCCAATTACCCTTACACCCTTGGATAAATCCAGTAGCACCTATACCTTCTTAATTTTAAATTGGAGAAGCTCTTCTTGCATAGCTTCAACCCAGTTTGAATAATCTAAGGCTTTGAGCACATTTTTGGGTTCTACTTGAGAGAGAAAACATGCAAATAAGCAAGAGTTTGCATCTTCATGCTGCTTTGTTGCATAAAGAGCATCTAGGAGCCCTTGTTGGTCTGAAGACTGAAGTTGCTTCCTTGTCTTCACACTAGATTGCACATTACCAATTAAATTGTCCAGGGAGTGAACTTTGTGAATCCTTATGTGTGGTGTAGTAGGAACTTGATAGTTATGAGGGAGATTGCCAAGATCCACCTCATCTTCTGAGAAATCCATTGTATCAGTATCTGATGGGCCAGCAGTGGAAACATTTGGCCTAGCAGTACCTTGCTCTGTCTCAACAGTAGGAATAATGATTGTACTGCTGACTTGATTCTCTTGTTCCTTTGTTCCATCTACATTGTTTTCACCCTCAACACCTTCTTTAGCATGATCAGAAGAAGGTTCACCATTCATTGAAGTTGAATCCACACTTGTTCATATTGGCATCAACACATAATCTTGATCCTTTTCTTTACCCAAGCCTGCTTTATTTGTTGCATCATCAGATTGTAAACCTGCAAAATCATTAGTTCTTGCAACAACAGGCACATAGTTCATTGATTGGGTTAGAGACTCAAGATTAAACAACCATATTGGACCATCACCTGCTACATTAGATTTGTTCTCTAAAAATTCTACATGCAGGTTTTCTTCAACTTTCCTAGTTCTTGTGTTGTATACTCTAAATGCTTTGCTATTGAGAGAGTAACCGACCAAGAATCCTTCATCTTCTTTGCCATCAAACTTGCCTAGATGGTCTAAGGTATTCAGAATGGTCACATGACACCCAAAAGGTCTTATAAATCCTAAAGCAGGAGTTCTACCTCTAAAAAGCTCATAAGGTGTCTTATTGTGAGGCTTAACTACTAAAACTCTGTTCTGGACATAGCAAGCAGTATTAACTGCTTCAGCCCAAAAAGTTATAGGTAACTTAGAATCAACTAACATGGTTCTAGCAGCTTCTATGAGTGTCCTATTCTTTCTTTCAGCAACTCCATTCTGCTGAGGAGTTCTAGCAACACTAAATTCTCTCCTAATACCTTTTTTCTTGCAGAAATCATCCATAACTCTATTCTTAAATTCTGTCCCATTATCACATATAATGACTTTTACTCTTTTATCCACTAGGTTTTCTATTTCAGTGATAAATGTCTTAAGGATGCTAGGTGTCTCATCCTTAGATCCTAAAAAGAAAACCCATGTAAATCTGCTATAGTCATCAGTGACAACAAGACAATATCTCTTATGCATAATACTACTCACATTGGTTGGTCCAAATAAGTCCATATGAAGCATAAACAGTGGTGTATCAATAGAGTTAAAAATCTTGGGCTTACAAGTGGCTTTATGTTGTTTGCCTTTAAGACAAGCAATGCATGTTTGGTCATTTTCAAATCTTTTCTGAGGTAAACCTCTTACCAAACCATTCTTAACAATCTTATTTATGGTTTTGAAGTTAATGTGACCAAGCCTCCTATGCCATAACATTGATTCATCCAATGTGGCCTTTGCAACCAAACAAGTAAGAGCCTCTTTAGGAACAATGTTCTTCATATCAACACTGTACATGTTGCCCTTTCTTGGAATTTTAAGAAGTACTTGACTTTCATCAGGCATCTTAAAATCAGAAGAAAGCACAAGACATTCAGTGTCAGTAAAAAGAACTTTGTTCTTTTTTTCACACATTTGTGAGACACTAAATAGTTTATACTTAAGTTCTTGCAAAAAGTACACATCTTCAAAATCCAATTTACCGGTTTTAAGAGTACCTTTACCAGTAATTTTGCCTCCAATTCCTCCCCCAAAGGTAACATATCCTCCATCAAATGATTGAAATTCTTAGAGGTAAGACATGTTGCATATCATGTGCCTGGAACACCCACGATCTGCATATCCTTGATCTTCAACATCAGCTTGAGAATGTCCCTGCACATAAATAAGGAAAATAGTTTCCTTGGGGTACCCAAGCCATCACTGACTTGGGTTTGCCTCGTGCATCAATAAAGTCAAATCTCTTTAGAACAGTTGATGCACCATTGGATTTAAGAGGTCTCCAAATCCAACATGCTGAGGCCTTAACAGCATTTGCCCTCTTTTCCCTAGCAACAGTATGAACTGCTTGCCTAGCAGTAGAAACTGCTAGTGTAACACCCCAACCCGACAAGGGTAAAGATATCACAAAAATGGTTTCATATCAGATCAAAACAAAGCATACATTTACAGTAATACAAGAATCTCAAAGGTTACAAATGAAATACTGAAATTACAAGCTTACAAATGCGAATACAAATTCTAAAAATATAATATCTTCTAATCAACTCTAATCCAGAAAAACTATCAAGTCTTCTAAGTCCAAAAGTCTCTTCACTCATACCCAGCTTCCAACTAAAAACCTGCCGCAGGGAAAGAAATGCGGCTGAGCTTAAAAAGCCCAGTGAACAGATATATATAAACGGAAACGAAAGCAAAAGAAAACGAACATATATGGTATAGTGCAATGGAATAACATAAGATATAGACAAAGGTACAAAGTAAGAAAGGGGAAAAGGAAAGGTCAGTAATCCACCACGAGCCCGAACAAAAATCAAATATAGTAACCAAATCTTCATAATCATATAGAGGGGAGACCTCTCAGATAATCAGATAATATGAGGGGTGTCTTCATTCTTCAAATGGAGTAGCTAGCTCCCGAACTTATGAAAGACGTGGATTGCACCCAGCATCAGTCACCGAACAATATATAATATCAAATCATGTTAAGTCCACGAACACGGACACGAACCTAGGATTGCAACCCATACGTCCCCCGAACAATAATATTGGCCATAATAAATAATAAAACGCGCAAGTCAAAATGGGGACGGCGTGAGAAATCACTCACCCACACGTGATTCATGCCACTGGTGCATCAATGACACGGCCATGTTACCTTCATGGCTAGGAAACGAACTTGGCTCGGGTATCAAACTGAAGGGTCAAAGGTCAAAGGTCCAAATCATAGCAAAGGTTCAAATAGTCTAAGTCATCGAATCATAGTCAAAGTCCCAATATCAAAGCAAAGGTTCAAATAGTATAAGTCATCATCGGAGGTTCAAAATCAAATGGTTCATTTAAAGTAATCTTTATCAAATTGTTTTCATAAAAATGATCTTTAATAACGGTTTTCACAAAAGTAATCTTTAAAAGTAGTTTTCATAAAAGCTTAGCCCAATTCCAATTAAAAGTGGTATCGCATATTTCATAAACATCATTTTAAAATAAGTTTTCCTCAAAGCATTTCCATGATATAATTAAAAAGGTTTTCACATCTAGTTACCAAAATCAAATGAACCTTCGAAGCATCAAGTGATACGAATACTAATATCCCAAGGTAACGAACGAATATCGAACGGATCATTATAGAGGCTCAAGCAAAAAGGGTCATATCGAACATCAAAGTCAAAATGAATCAAACAAACGAACCAAAGTGTAGGGGAACATAGCAATGGCTTAGGGAATCTTAAAAACGAATCAAGATCAATGAGTCATGAGAGGGAAAAATACCCTTACTGAAAAAGGGTAGAATATCTGTACCTTATACCGCAAGTGCAACATATCTAGAAATATATAGATCGAAAACAACTCCATCTTCAGCGAATCTACACGAATACATGGTCGTCTTATTATTAATATCTTCTTCAAATCAGATTTCTCGTTTTAGTCGGCTTTCTATTTTTAGTAACTTTCCCTCTATAGCAAGTTTCCAAAATTAGCAAGTTTCCATTTTTAGAAAGTTTCTTTATTTAGCAAATTCCATAATTAGACAAATTCCACAAAGTAATTAGGTTAAGTTATTTTTTAATTATTATTATGGAAATAAGGTTCATTTTAGCAAGTCATAAAAGTTTAGGGTTAAATATAACAACTTTCCATATTTTAGGGTTTTAAATGTAAATAACCCGAAGTTAAAGGTTTAAAATGAAAAGTATCACAAATTATCCCTTTAAATACATAAGTTTACCAGAATTACACTTTTAACCTTCAAGTTTCACAAATTACAGATTATACCCCTTTAGTTAATTAAATTACAAATTAAACCCTATAATTAATTAAATCACAATTTAACCCTTACCATATTTATATTTACACATCAAGCCCTTAATTTTACCAAGTTACACAATTGCCCATCAATTTTATATGTGGTACGAATTAACCTTCAATTTTACATAATTACAAAACAAGTCCTTTTAATTTCCAAAACTAAAATTCAATCCCAAATTATTAATAATTACACCTTAAACCTTTAGGTATCTAAAATTACATATTACACCCTTTATATCATTATTTATACGAAATATCCTCAAGTTTCCAGAATTTACAAAATAGCCCCTCCTTTTAATTAATTACAAATCGATTTGAATAATTAACGAATTTAACAATTAAACCTTTTAATTACAAAATTAACATGTAATACCCTTATATTATAATTTTTACGTGACACATTACAAAAATAACCCTCAAGTTTAGAAAATTACAAAACACACCCTTATAGTTTTAAAAATCCAATCGGTACACTTTTTAAATCCACAAACCCTAACCCTAATTTACCCAATCATTACAACATCATTATAAAACCTCAAAATCACATTAATTGCTCAGATCCATCCCCAAAACCCTAACCCTAATTCCATTCGATTAGGTTTTCATTTTTTTTCCTTTATTTTCTTTTAAACCTGATTGAAACAAAAACTCAACAATGATGATTTAAGCCTCAAAAAATACAATAAACATTTTTCCAGAGTTATATGATGCTTATAGAATCCAAATAAAATATATTTGAAGCTCAGAAAAATCGCATGAGTAGATTTAGGTTTTATTTGTGTTTTTGTTACTTATAATTATCACGACTTGTTTGAACGTGCATGATTCAATTTAACTATTTTATATGAGTCATATACAATGTATAGATCATAGGAAAAATACCAGATGCGTTTTTAGACAATCGGATGAAGGCGTATGAGTTTTGGTTCTCTCGGCTTAAAAACTTGACAACAAGAAAACTCCCACGAATCAAACAAACGATCCAAAGACCTCCAAGCTGTTTTTCCTACCTTCTTTGGACTTAGAGGAACACCAGAAAAATAATGAAAAGCCTCCAGAAAATCGGATCATGAAGAGAGAATTTTTTTGTGTGTGTTTTTAGGATTTCGGTAGGAAATAATGGGAGAATTAAATCAAAACCGTGTGAATGGGAGGGGAGGGCATGAATTTCGGCCTAAATGGGTTTAAGAGATCAATTAGCTGATTTTGTACAAGTTTTCCTTATTTACTTTGATGCTTATCTTGTTTTTAATAATTTATAAATACACATAACTAATTAAATGTGATTTTCGGTATACATATATATATATATATATATATATATATATATATATATATATATATATATATATATATATATATATATATATATATATATATATATATATTGTGTGTAACAAATATTTTTGGACATGTAGAAATGTTAAAATGTTGCCTCAAAATTATTTCACTTCATATGTAGTTCATTTCCAAAGGTTCAGAATTAATTTGGTGCTTTATATATATTTTAATTGAATTTTAAAGTTTCAGGGGCAATTTGGTCCTTTTGCATGCTTTTAAATTTTGGGTTTTACAACTTCTTCCCCTCTAAAAGAAAAAATTTTGTCCTCGAAATTTGAAGTCGCAAAGTTAAACGAAGTCGTAGCAAATCGCAAAAGATCCTCTCAAACATTCTCATGACCGAGGAGGTTCTTCCAAAAAGATCTTCATACCAAAATAGTTTCTCATGACTCAAATCAAAACGAGGTGGGTTCAAATTTCTCAGAAGGAGACAAAATAAGTTGATCTTGATCAAAAGGTCCATGCAACACAAAATGGACGATAGGCGAATCTTTAGAAAGCTCATATAGAGAATACGAACAAGATTTCAAATCGAATTACCTGTATCAACAGTAGGGAGTTCTAAAAGGAGTTCAAGATTTATAACTGAGGTCAACAAAATGCAAAACGAGAGTCCAAAACTCATCCAGATATTTAACGAACGAAGGTAGAGTATACGCATAGGTAGAATGAACCTAAAGTCTCACTAATCACGGATAATCCAACGGAATTTCAAATTCTAACTTCTTAGGTACTCCCCAAGATATCCTATGCCCACAACAAGTGCACGTTATATGATGTAAGTATTATCACGTTGGACAGACGTCATAATACTGGCATCATATAAATATGCCCTCATGATGGTCATACTTTATCTCGAGTCGTGAGCAAAACCACCTATCTTAACCCACCTAGTACCCCTATAGTCTCAAAGGTCAACAAGATCAAATGTCATAGTCAAGCGGGAAAACAAAACTATTCGCAAGAGTATCAAAATCCCAGATTGCCTAGCAGAAGTGAGATACGCCGTCACAAGCATCATATCTTCCACAATTCGCCAAAATCTCTCAAAACAAAGCCATCACCGAACATACGAAAAATGAACACATAACTGAAATGCTACTAGGGAACTTGAGTCATTAGGGGATTTATTACTTATATAACGAAGCTTAAGAGGGTCAACGGAAATGAAAGTTAGTTGCCAAGAACTTCGGCCTTCATAGAATCAATTCTTCCAAACATAAAGGGTCTGCTTCAAAAACCCGTTCATCCAACACATCCAATCTCTACAAGTCTGGTTAATCTGTCTTCGTCTGTCCATCGATCAGGAAGTGAAACCATAATCGAAACTTGTGTTTGGTTCGTCGAGCCTCTTGCAGTTCTTCTTGGAATGTGATGGAGTAATGTGGATTTCTGGCACGATCTTTAAATCTCTTCATCATCCAGTCTGCTTCCGTTCTCAATTCATCTTAGTACAACCAAGATGAATAGGGAAGTGAGACTGCATGTCTTCATCAGCTCCAGGTTCTCCATCTTGACAAGAATTTCTTCTTCTGCATCGCCAACACTTCTGCCTTGTAAGTAATGTCTTCACTCTTCAGGGTAGCCACCGTTGTTGTCAACTCCAGGTCAGGTATTGAAGTAACTCTTCTGATGCGCTTCTAGTTGTCTTGATGCATACGCAAAACCTTCCATGCTGTAAGGGAGTAAAACCGAGTCTCTTTCTGGAATGCCCCAAAATTCGTTCTGGTGAAGGTATGGAAACTACTTTTTATTTCAGCTTTTCCAAAATTTCATTCTCAGTCAACTAAGCTGTTTTTCTCGGTTCATGAAATTTCTCAATGGTATCACAATTTGTAAACATCATCCAGAATTCTTCTGCAAAGCTCAAAGGGTTTCAGTTCTCCATTCTGTTATCGGTGTTGACCACTTGGTGATAGTTTTCAAAACTTGCGGGAATTAAAGAGATATCCTCAATTAAGAACATCATTGTCTCACAAATACCAATTTCTCAGAATGTGCAAATGATCGACGAATTTCCTAACAAAGTGATGATTTTCATGCTCCCCCTCGTTTCCGAACGTACTATTAAGCCATACAATGACCATTTGCCCAAGTACTCACGAGAAAACATTATTTATCAAATTTGCAAAACAGTCAGAGCTTTAGCTAATACTATTAGCGTCACTAACCGTCATAGTAGTTGTTTACGAATACGGAAGGCGATTCCAAGAATAAAATCAATTCATCAGAAGGAAAACTTCGCGCTCTGAAAATTAAACAAATACATAGTCGTTTCAGGGTGGATGAATATTGGCTCCTAACAGTAATACGGTTCAGCTATTTCCAGTCACCATCCTTCTCTATCGCGATCGAAACTAAAACACGCCCAGAAGATACACTTAAACAAACTTACTTCTTGGTCTTCGGTTGCTGGTCTTCTCGGTCGCTCAAATCAACATGTATGATTCCGGACACATCTGGAAGACACCTTCGCTCGGTGACTAGACAATCACTCGGTGACTAGACAATCACTCGGTAACATGTCAAATCCTACTTCACGCTCCGGTGGAAATTTGGTGGTTCGATCAGGAATCATATTCAGAAAACGCAGGGTGCCAAGTAACTCTCAAGATAAGGTTCATTCATTGGTGTACGAACTGGGTTCTAGGGAAAACTTCATAACCGCGAAAGTAACACACGAGTCTCTAGAGTAATAGTGATAGCAAAGGGTTTAATAATCGGTAATCGTAGTAGGGAGTTCATGTTGGAGTATGCTCAAGTCATAATTACTAATTATATGGCTAGATATATGTGAGCCTATGGGGTCACACACATATACACTGAGGTGCCACTTTATATATCGTGATTATCGTATTTACGATATATAAACAACCGTACGTAACTAGGAACCACTATTGGGCTTCTAATGACTAAGTAATGGACTTATTCTATTGGACTTGAAAACAAAATGGGAAGCCCATTTTGAGCCCAATAGGGGCCGGCCACACTATGGGTTTTGGAAGGGATTTGAATTGTGATTAGGTTATAATTAAAAGGCTAATCTATCTCCTAGAATTAAGCTAACCAAAAACAATATCCCTCTCCTCTCTCAACATAGTGTACGGCACAAAATTAAAAACCAAACTAGGGTTTTTATTTTTTCATCATTCACTCTTGTATCTTGTTCATTCAAGGGTGTTTGATTGGTTACGGGTTGAAGAACTAGCATCCATTGGCATACGGTGACATGTAGTGTGTTTCACACTTAGAGGAGATCAACCTTATTGATCTCTTGGGGTTTCTTGATCAAGTCGTGGGTTATAGTATTGGTGGTGACTCTCGGATCACGCTACAAAGGTATAACTTATGTGTTTATTTTATATGATTGATCATATGGCACTATGGATCCTGTTATGGTGATGTTTTCCGCTCCGTGTATTTATTTAATATGATTTTATATTGCTACATCACCTTTAGTTCAAAATTGTTTCAAACGCCAAAGGTGAGACATGGAAGGGTAGTTGTCAATATTTGAGTGATCAATCAACCAATTCCTTGTAGGAATAAAATCGAAGTTAACTATCCGAAGAAAGACAGATCGGCATAGCAAAACTTATCGTGCAAAAGTGAGAGGGAAACATTCTTATACTCGTAGTTAAACACCATAAGACTTCTCGTAGGGACAGAGATGGGTGAAACGAAATCAAATAGTGTCGGAAGATTCATAGGTACTTATCAAAAGAAAAAGACAAATAACAAAACATATTCAATACATCATTGCCATGGGGGTTCTCAGAGTACCCGAAGAGGCGTCAAAATGATTAATGAAAGGATCAGAGATCAGAGTTAAAATCTGAAGATAAGGATCAAATAGTGTCAGGCAATTATTATAAAATTCTCAATGCCTTCAAGATTTAATCAGGTTTAAATCTTAGGTGGTGCAAAGCATAAGCTTTCACTTTCCAAAAGTGGTATCAACAGGATCTAACCAAAAGCAAGGTACGAATCGGAGTGATGCGGAAGCAATGATACTTAAACAAATGCCTTATAGTCTACCCATTCCTCACTGGTCAAAACTTAAGTTCCTATAGGGAAATCCTAAAGCAAATTTTCAAAGGTTGTCTTACGAGCGCCTACAGGGAAAACTTAGTGGTCCTAACTTACACAGGCCAAGGGTAAGTGTATTACGAATCGCAGCCTGTCTCTCTGATACCATAATTGTAACACCCCAACCCGACAAGGGTAAAGATATCACAAAAATGGTTTCATATCTGATCAAAACAAAGCATACATTTACAGTAATACAAGAATCTCAAAGGTTACAAATGAAATACTGAAATTACAAGGTTACAAATGCGAATAAAAATTCTAAAAATATAATATCTTCTAATCAACTCTAATCCAGAATAACTATCAAGTCTTCTAAGTCCAAAAGACTCTTCACTCATACCCAGCTTCCAACTAAAAACCTGCCGCAGGGAAAGATATGCGGCTGAGCTTAAAAAGCCCAGTGAACAGATATATATAAACGGAAACGAAAGCAAAAGAAAACGAACATATATGGTATAGTGCAATGGAATAACATAAGATATAGACAAAGGTAAAAAGTAAGAAAGGGGAAAAGGAAAGGTCAGTAATCCACCACGAGCCCGAACACAAATCAAATATAGTAACCAAATCTTCATAATCATATAGAGGGGAGACCTCTCAGATAATCAGATAATATGAGGGTTGTCTTCATTCTTCAAATGGACTAGCTGGCTCCCGAACTTGTGAAAGACGTGGATTGCACCCAGCATCAGTCACCGAACAATATATAATATCAAATCATGTTAAGTCCACGAACACGGACACGAACCTAGGATTGCAACCCATACGTCCCCCGAACAATAATATTGGCCATAATAAATAATAAAGCGCGCATGTTAAAATGGGGACGGTGTGAGAAATCACTCACCCACACGTGATTCATGCCACTGGTGCATCAATGACACGGCCATGTTACCTTCATGGCTAGGAAACGAACTTGGCTCGGGTATCAAACTGAAGGGTCAAAGGTCAAAGGTCCAAATCATAGCAAAGGTTCAAATAGTCTAAGTCATCGAATCATAGTCAAAGTCCCAATATCAAAGCAAAGGTTCAAATAGTATAAGTCATCATCGGAGGTTCAAAATCAAATGGTTCATTTAAAGTAATCTTTATCAAATTGTTTTCATAAAAATAATCTTTAATAACGGTTTTCACAAAAGTAATCTTTAAAAGTAGTTTTCATAAAAGCTTAGCCCAATTCCAATTAAAAGTGGTATCGCATATTTCATAAACATCATTTTAAAATAAGTTTTCCTCAAAGCATTTCCATGATATAATTAAAAAGGTTTTCACATCTAGTTACCAAAATCAAATGAACCTTCGAAGCATCAAGTGATACGAATACTAATATCCCAAGGTAACGAACGAATATCGAACGGATCATTATAGAGGCTCAAGCAAAAAGGGTCATATAGAACATCAAAGTCAAAATGAATCAAACAAACGAACCAAAGTGTAGGGGAACATAGCAATGGCTTAGGAAATCTTAAAAACGAATCAAGATCAATGAGTCATGAGAGGGAAAAATACCCTTACTGAAAAAGGGTAGAATATATGTACCTTATACCGCAAGTGCAACATATCTAGAAATATATAGATCGAAAACAACTCCATCTTCAGCGAATCTACACGAATACATGGTCGTCTTATTATTAATATCTTCTTCAAATCAGATTTCTCGTTTTAGTCAGCTTTCTATTTTTAGTAACTTTCCCTTTATAGCAAGTTTCCAAAATTAGCAAGTTTCCATTTTTAGAAAGTTTCCTTATTTAGCAAATTCCAAAATTAGACAACTTCCACAAAGTAATTAGGTTAAGTCATTTATTAATTATTATTATGGAAATAGGGTTCATTTTAGCAAGTCATAAAAGTTTAGGGTTAAATATAAAAACTTTCCATATTTTAGGGTTTTAAATGTAAATAACCCGAAGTTAAAGGTTTAAAATGAAAAGTATCACAAATTATCCCTTTAAATACATAAGTTTACCAGAATTACACTTTTAACCTTCAAGTTTCACAAATTACAGATTATACCCCTTTAGTTAATTAAATTACAAATTAAACCCTATAATTAATTAAATCACAATTTAACCCTTACCATATTTATATTTACACATCAAGCCCTTAATTTTACCAAGTTACACAATTGCCCATCAATTTTATATGTGGTACGAATTACCCTTCAATTTTACATAATTACAAAACAAGTCCTTTTAATTTCCAAAACTACAATTCAATCCCAAATTATTAATAATTACACCTTAAACCTTTAGGTATCCAAAATTACATATTACACCCTTTATATCATTATTTATAAGAAACATCCTCAAGTTTCCAGAATTTACAAAATAGCCCCTCCTTTTAATTAATTACAAATCGATTTGAAGAATTAACTAATTTAACAATTAAACCTTTTAATTACAGAATTAACATGTAATACCCCTATATTATAATTTTTACGTGATACCACTGGTCCAAAACACATTAAAAAAATAACCCTCAAGTTTAGAAAATTACAAAACACACCCTTACAGTTTTAAAAATCCAATTGGTACACTTTTTAAATCCACAAACCCTAACCCTAGTTTACCCAATCATTACAACATCATTATACAACCTCAAAATCACATTAATTGCTCAGATCCATCCCCAAAACCCTAACCCTAATTCCATTCGATTAGGTTTTCATTTTTTTTCCTTTATTTTCTTTTAAAACCGATTGAAACAAAAACTCAACAATGATGATTTAAGCCTCAACATATACAATAAACATTTTTCCAGAGTTATATGATGCTTATAGTGTAAAACCCTAAAATCTGGAACGTGTAAAATGACCAAATTGCCCCTATGATTTTAAAGTTGATTAAAAGGCATCTAAAGTATCAAATTAATTCCAAACCTTTGATAATTAGCTACATATGAAGCGAAATAATTTTGAGGCAATATTTTAAAATTTTTACATGTCCAAAGAAATTATGATTACACACAAATACATATATACACATTTATTTAATTATTATACATTTTAATTATCTATTTAAATTCAAAATACATCACATAAATTAGGAAATTGATCACAAATTATTATTGTAAAACCCGAAAATCTAAAACATGCAAAAATTACCAAAATGACCCTGAAACTTTAAAATTTAATTAAAGCTTAATTAAAGTTCCGAATCGATCCCAAACTTCTGGAAACGAGCAAGACATGATACAAAATAATTTTGACGACTTCGATTAATATTTATACAAGTTGTGAAATGACCAAAACACCCTTGTGTGTACCAAAAAAAAATTTAAATGCACAATTATTAATAATTAAAAAACCATTTAAACATAAAAGTAATTAAGGAAAATACATTTAATTTGGTAAATTAACTCTTGGGCCATTGAAGGCCGGTTATTTGGCCCCATACCCTCCCCTTAACTCGGTCTTAGCACATTATATCAAACCCTAAATTATTTCCCTCCCATTAAACCCTAAAACATTACAAGCCGCCACTCTTAAAATCACCCACACCTCAATCCGATTTTTCTGAATCAAGGGAATATTTTTCTGGAGTTCTTCATAGTGCAAAGGAGGTGGGGAAAAATAGCCACAAGGTCCTAAGGTCGGTCGTTTGGCTGTGGTGAATTGTTTGGGTCGAAATATTGAAACCGAGCAACAATAATTCAAACCGTGTGAATCCCTTGATCTATAATTCTTCTGGTATTTTTCTAGCCTTATCCTAATCAAATATAACATGTAAAAAGTATTGAAATCGAACCATGCTTCATGTATTGATCGAATGAAAAATAAATAGCTTAAAACCCTAATTTTGAATAATCGATTCTATTTAATTCATGCGATTTTTCTGAGGTGTATACTTATTTTTCCTGGGTTCTATAGGCTTCTTATAACATGATAAAAATGGTGTCTTGATTTTTTTGAGTCGAATTCATGATTTATGGAATTATTGTTAAATCGGATTTTAGAGCAAAAAAGGGAAAATCGTGGAACAAATTAATACCAATCGACCTAGGGTTCATGGTGGATGAAATCCAGAAATAAAATTGATAAAATGAAGATACAATGATTGCTTAATAATTAGGGTTGCTAGGGTTTGATTTTGTTTTGATTTTATGCAAACCGATTGAATAATTAAATGTTAAGGGGCTGTTTTGTAATTATTAAAACTTGTGGGATATTTTTGTAATATTGTATGGACCTGGGAGAATGTGTAAAAATTATAACATGAAGGTCTTACTTGTAAATTTGGCGAGATATGGAATTAATGGGTAATATATGTGTCGAATTGAAAATAAATAAAAATGAGGGACTAAATATGTAATTTCTGGAAACTTGGTGCTGTTTAGAGTAATAAATTATATTCAGGGGGTTATGTGTAATTTTGGTAATTTAATGGCTTAATATGTAATTGTTAATAATTAAAGGTTGAAATTGTAAATTAAGGGACTAAATATGTAACTTTGATAACTAGAGGGACTTGATGTGATAATTGTGAATGTTTAAGGGTGTGTTCGTATAACATGTTGAAATAAGTGTTCATTGTGTAAAATTGAGAAATTAAGGGCTTAATATGTAATTATGGTTAATTATTTAAATCGATTTGTAATGTAATAAAGTACAAGGACTAAATATGTAATTTACCGAAAGTTAAGGGGCTGTTGTGTACATGTTAATATTGAAGGATATTTTCTGTAAATTAATGAAATAAAAGGGCTTGATGAGGAACGTAAGCATGATAAGTGTTAAAGTGTAAATTATATAATTATAAGGTTTAAAATGTAAATTAATTAACTAGAAGGAGGTAATGTGTAAATTATGAAACTTGAAGGGCTTGTCATGCCATAATTAAATTAAAGGGTATTTTTCTGTAAATATGTGTAATGAAGGGCTAGAGGTGCAAATGTAATATTAATTTAAAGGTGTAAAATTGTAATTTTATGTAATTATAAGGTGTAATGTGTAAATTAAGTAATTAAAGGGGTTTTAAACTTGTAAACATGGAAACGTGAAGACTAAATGTGTAATTCTGGAAATTAAAGTATTCAAATGGTAAATTATGAGATTTCTAATTTAAACCTTGAACTTTGGTAAAGTTACGTTTATAACCCTGAACTATGAAAACTTGTCATATTTAACCCTAAACTTTTGTGACTTGTTTAAATACACCCTAAAACCATATTATGATTCAATAATAACTTAACCTAAATGAGAATATGGAAATCTTACTAATTATGGAAGCTTACTAAATATGGAAACCTGCTAAAAATGGAAAGTTACTTAAAATGGAAAGGTTTGTAATTCTTTTCTACCCCTCTAGGTGTGAAGAAGGAGAGGACATGATCCTTTGCATCTTATTCTTTTGGTTTGTGCTTTGCTTTGGAATAAGGTATAGATATTCTGCCCTTTTTTATAAGGTGCCTTCGACCTCTTGATTTCTGATTTGAACTTATGATATGAACCTTTGGCATTTGAACCTTTGACATGAACCTTTGATATGAACCTTTGACTTATGAACCTCTTATATGAACCCTGTGATATGAACCTTGAGATTTGGACTATGATTATGACATATGAACCTTTGCTTTGATATAAACCTTTGACCTTGACCCCAGTTTGATACTACGAGCCAAAATATGTTTCCTAGCCATGAAGGTAACATGGCCGTGTCATTGATGCACCAATGGCATGACTAGTGTGTAGCCCTAGTGATTTGGTTACACCGTCCCCATTATGATATGATATGAGCTCACTATGATATGTTTTGATATGGCCAATATGATTTGTTTGGGGGGCGAATGGATGCATCCTAGATATGTTATGTGATATGATATGATATGATTTGATATGGTGACTGAAGATGGGTGCAATCCACTTCTTTCACAAAATATGGGAGCTAGCTACTCCACCTGAAGAATGAGGAGACCCCTCATATTATCTGATTATCTGAGAAGTCTCCCCTCTATATGATTATGAAGATATGATATGATATGATATGTGATATGTTATGATATGGGCTCGTGGTGGATGACTGTCCTAAACCTTACTCTTTATTTCCTTTTCCTATATCTCATTCATTATGATATGTCTGTTCATTTCCATTTGATTTTGGTTTCCGTTTATTATATATCTGTTCACTGGGCTTTTTAAGCTCAGCCGCATTTCTTTTTCTGCGGCAGGTTTTAGTAGGAAGCCAGGAGCTTGGGTTTGCTTTGGGATGAGAGATTAGCTTATGAAGACGATACCTTAGTTTTAGTATTCATTTGTGTATGACTACGTAGATTTGGTATATTTTCCTTTGTAACTTTGTAAACCATTTGTATTATGTAAGTCGTATGTTATGCTTGCCTTTGATATGTCACCATTTACGTGACACTTCTACCCTTGCCGGGTTGGGGTGTTACAATTATGGTATCAGAGCCAGGTTTACGACTTGTAGTACATCTACCCTTGGCCTGTGTAAGTTAGGACCCCTAAGTTTCCACTGTAGGCGCTCGTAGGATAACCTTTGCGAAGTTGCGTAGAATTTTCCCATAGGAATATAAGTCATAACCGGTGAGGAATGGGTAGTCTAGGACATCCATGTGAGTAGTAATTGCTTCCGCATCACTCTGAATCTTGCCTTTGCCTTTAGTCATGCCTTATAAGAACGGTTGTCGCAGAAGACGGGGAAGTCTTACTTTCCGTCATTTGAATGATGAATGTTGTATGATAACCAACTTTTCCTTTAGAAGGATTTGATGTTGATATTTATCTAGTACGGAATTGTATCTAAGCATGCTGATGCTAATAACTGATATTCCATACATCTCAACTCTGACAGTTAAACGATGTTCGTATTACTATCGGTGCACACCCTACCATTCTTATGTTATAAGCTAAACAAGATTTCAATCCTTTGAACTGTTCACGATTCTAAATTTGATATATTTGACCTTGATATATTCAAATACTTTCCCATCCTACACTTTGATGAATCATGTACCTAAATTTGATATGTAAACTATCCGTATGATTTGACAACCACATTCGCTCTGAGAATCCGTTTCCCTTTGGATGCAGTTGATTTTGAGGTCTCTTGACTATGGATTGGTGGTTTTTGTAAAGCTATCATGGACTGCAATATTTGCGACCTTTAACAATCTGCTTCACCATATTTTGATATAATACTCTCAATCATTTGAATCTGTTAAGATTATTGTTGCTATGAAGCACATACTCTGATCTTTTTGATTTCCAATTTTCTCCTAACGCCTGTTAGTATCCACTCTTGGAAAGCTCCGGCATTTGAAAGTTTGTTGTACGAATTTCTGGTGTTCTGATGAACCTTTTGAGATCCGTTGGGAAATGAAGTTTGCATTGACTTGAAGAAGTTAAGAGATGGTAGGAATTGATGGAATATGAGATTGTTCACTTCAGTGATCTCTTGAATGCTCCTGTTGATTTATGAAGAAGAAAGAGAGAAGTGTGCGGCGGCACACCGACCATCGTGAATGTAACCGTAATCATTACTCCATTTCCGCGTATCAATATTTGATTTGTTCTATTTTTGAAACTCCGTAGCAGACGACCTCATTTGAGTTTGAAAGACGGAAGAAGCAACCACAAGAACATCTGAGAAGGAAGTTGATTAGTTGAGATTAAGTTCCGCGAAGCATTACAATTTGATCTGTGAAGAAAAAGATTTGTGATATGAAGTTTTTCCCTAAGAAGATTTCCTGAAGTTGCTTTAGTACCCGTGTGACCACTATGAGTTTTGAATGATGTCAATTGTATTGGCTAGAAGATTCATGTTTTCGCAAGTATTCGGACAATTGTCATAGTATGACAGTATGTTTGTGTTCAGAGACGAACGAGGAACTCGTAGACCATTTGCTTGTATTTTGTGATCCGACCCTTGTTCTGGAAGAATAGTTTGATTTGCGTTCAGAGATTGCAGCAGACAACATCACCAGGTATCCGATGACGACAGAGCTTCCACAGAAAGGACCAAGACTGAAGACTGCGGGTAGAGTCAGAAACCTTGTAGAAGAGTGGTAGAAGACGTTCGTGACCGGCGTTACCAAGAGATAAGCATGTGAGGAGAAGACAGACCGAGATGAGACTCGATTATACCTCAAGCAGCACGTGGAGATTTCAGTTGGATATCAAGTCGATCAGACCGTAGAAGATGAGCACATAACCCAGGAAGTTCATAGCAGTTTGAGTTGGTGAGTTCTGAATCATGCTAGGAGACCTGTAGAAGACACGCAACCTTGTTTCTCTAGTCATTTTAGTTGTACTAAGATGAATTGAGAGCTGAAGCAGACTCGTCAATGGAGGAATGCACGGTGATCACGTAAGAGATTCATGCTACCACACCGAAGTGTCAAGAAGAAGTGTCGAAGACTTGAGGAACCAGACTCAAGTTTATGATTTCTTTTTCACCTTATGATCGTATGATTAGACAAGAGAGCGACTACTTGGAATTTGAAAAGATTCGAGATCATGAAATTGAAGGGATGAAATTTTGTAGTAGACGTTTGGATTCGAAAATTTTGATTTTTGTAAAGGATGAAGATATTGAAGACGTAATTCATTTCCTCTTAGACCACTTAAGTTTCCGTTACCTTTCGATAGGATCTTTTGAATGAGCTTTACCCCATTAGAAATTCCGTTCTGTATTCGTTATGCATTTGTTGGATGATGGTTTCGTTCTGAGAAGGATGATGAATTGTGGAAGACCTAACGTTTCGACGACGAGTTTCATTTTGAGGTGTACACATTTCGTTACGCTATTTGTACGTTCAAATTCCTCCGATTTAGAATCCGTAGTAATGGTTGTTTTGGACCAACCTTAGGAGGTAGAAAGACTGATAGGTGGTTAAGATAAGTAGTTCTGTTCGCGACTTGAGATAAAGTATGACCATCATGATGGTATACTCATATGATGCTGGTATTATGACGGTTCGCGAACGTGATAATACTTACGTCATATGACGTACCCTCATTGTGTTCATAGGATATTTCGAGGAGTACTTTAGAAACTTTAGAATGTTGATTAGAGATGTGAGAAATTTCGCATTTGTAAGATTTAGGTTCGTTCCACCTATACGCTTAATTTGTTTCGCCGTTATACGATTTGATACGTTTGGATTCTCGGTACGCGGTTGTTGACCTTTGTAATTCCGATAAAAATCTTAAGTTCTGCTATAAGTTCCTTCCATTTGATATCACCTACAATTTATTTTCTGTACGATCTCATCTGAATTGCCTAATGGAATGCTATGGACGGCATATCCATCACAATCTTGCGTATCCTTGTATCTCTTCTGAGAGAATATGATAACCATTCGTCATGTTTGAATATGATCATTGCAATCTGAATTCCGTATGATATGTCATTTCTGGGAACTGAAGTTACTTTTTGATCGGCAATGAAGAGTCATGAGAAACAAGTCTTTTTACATTTCCGTTCGCTGTCCGTTGTGTCTTCTGTTTCGTTTCATCTCCGTTCGCAAAGATTATTTGGAAGAACCACCCAGAGCGGGAAGCTACCTGGGAAACCGAGAAATCAATACGAGCTAGTTATCCGCATTCTGATCTAGTACGTCCTTATTTTGTTTTCGATCCTTTTCACTTCTGATTCTTTGCAAATTTCGAGGACTAAATTTTTCTGTTAGAGGGGAAGAGTTGTAAAACCCGAAAATCTAAAACATGCAAAAATTACCAAAATGCCCCTGAAACTTTAAAATTTAATTAAAGCTTAATTAAAGTTCCGAATCGATCCCAAACTTCTGGAAACGAGCAAGACATGATACAAAATAATTTTGACGACTTCGATTAATATTTATACAAGTTGTGAAATGACCAAAACACCCTTGTGGGTACCAAAAAAAAATTTAAATGCACAATTATTAATAATTAAAAAACCATTTAAACATAAAAGTAATTAAGGAAAATACATTTAATTTGGTAAATTAACTCTTGGGCCATTGAAGGCCGGTTATTTGGCCCCATACCCTCCCCTTAACTCGGTCTTAGCACATTATATCAAACCCTAAATTATTTCCCTCCCATTAAACCCTAAAACATTACAAGCCGCCACTCTTAAAATCACCCACACCTCAATCCGATTTTTATGAATCAAGGGAATATTTTTCTGGAGTTCTTCATAGTGCAAAGGAGGTGGGAAAAATAGCCACAAGGTCCTAAGGTCGGTCGTTTGGCTGTGGTGAATTGTTTGGGTCAAAATATTGAAACCGAGCAACAATAATTCAAATTGTATGAATCCCTTGATATATAATTCTTCTGGTATTTTTATAGCCTTATCCTAATCATATATAACATGTAAAAATTATTTAAATCGAACCATGCTTCATGTATTGATCGAATGAAAAATAAATAGCTTAAAACCCTAATCTTGAATAATCGATTCTATTTAATTCATGCGATTTTTATGAGGTGTATACTTATTTTTCCTGGGTTCTATAGGCTTCTTATAACATGAGAAAAATGGTTTCTTGATTTGTTTGAGTCAAATTCGTGATTTATGGAATTATTGTTAAATCGGATTTTAGAGCAAAAAAGGGAAAATCGTGGAACAAATTAATACCAATCGACCTAGGGTTCTTGGTGGATGAAATCTGGAAATAAAAGTGATAAAATGATGATACAATGATTGCTTAATAATTGGGGTTGATAGGGTTTGATTTTGTTTTGATTTTATGCAAACCGATTGAATAATTAAATGTTAAGGGGCTGTTTTGTAATTATTAAAACTTGTGGGATATTTTTGTAATATTTTATGGACCTGGGAGAATGTGTAAAAATTATAACATGAAGGTCTTACTTGTAAATTTGGCGAGATATGGAATTAATGGGTAATATATGTGTCGAATTGAAAATAAATAAAAATGAGGGACTAAATATGTAATTTCTGGAAACTTGGTGCTATTTTGAGTAATAAATTATATTCAGGGGGTTATGTGTAATTTTGGTAATTTAATGGCTTAATATGTAATTGTTAATAATTAAAGGTTGAAATTGTAAATTAAGGGACTAAATATGTAACTTTGATAACTAGAGGGACTTGATGTGATAATTGTGAATGTTTAAGGGTGTGTTCGTATAACATGTTGAAATAAGTGTTCATTGTGTAAAATTGAAAAATTAAGGGCTTAATATGTAATTATGGTTAATTATTTAAATCGATTTGTAATGTAATAAAGTACAAGGACTAAATATGTAATTTACCAAAAGTTAAGGGGCTGTTGTGTACATGTTAATATTGAAGGATATTTTCTGTAAATTAATAAAATAAAAGGGCTTGATGAGGAACGTAAGCAATATAAGTGTTAAAGTGTAAATTATATAATTATAAGGTTTAAAATGTAAATTAATTAACTAGAAGGAGGTAATGTGTAAATTATGAAACTTGAAGGGCTTGTCATGCCATAATTAAATTAAAGGGTATTTTTCTGTAAATATGTGTAATGAAGGGCTTGAGGTGCAAATGTAATATTAATAAGGTGTAAATTGTAATTTATGTAATTATAAGGTGTAATGTGTAAATTAAGTAATTAAAGGGGTGTAACTTGTAAACATGGAAACGTGAAGACTAAATGTGTAATTCTGGAAATTAAAGTATTCAAATGGTAAATTATGAGATTTCTAATTTAAACCTTAAACTTTGGTAAAGTTACGTTTATAACCCTGAACTATGAAAACTTGTCATATTTAACCCTAAACTTTTGTGACTTGTTTAAATACACCCTAAAACCGTATTATGATTCAATAATAACTTAACCTAAATGAGAATATGGAAATCTTACTAATTATGGAAACTTACTAAATATGGAAACCTACTAAAAATGGAAAGTTACTTAAAACAGAAAGGTTTGTAATTCTTTTCTACCCCTCTAGGTGTGAAGAAGGAGAGGACATGATCCTTTGCATCTTATTCTTTTGGTTTGTGCTTTGCTTTGGAATAAGGTACAGATATTCTGCCCTTTTTAATAAGGTGCCTTCGACCTCTTGATTTCTGATTTGAACTTATGATATGAACCTTTGGCATTTGAACCTTTAACATGAACCTTTGATATGAACCTTTGACTTCTGAACCTCTTATATGAACCCTGTGATATGAACCTTGAGATTTGGACTATGATTATGACATATGAACCTTTGCTTTGATATGAACCTTTGACCTTGACCCCAGTTTGATACTACGAGCCAAAATATGTTTCATAGCCATGAAGGTAACATGGCCGTGTCATTGATGCACCAATGGCATGACTAGTGTGTAGCCCTAGTGATTTGGTTACACCGTCCCCATTATGATATGATATGAGCTCACTATGATATGTTTTGATATGGCCAATATGATTTGTTTGGGGGGGCGAATGGATGCATCCTAGATATGTTATGTGATATGATATGATATGATTTGATATGGTGACTGAGGATGGGTGCAATCTACTTCTTTCACAAAATATGGGAGCTAGCTACTCCACCTGAAGAATGAGGACACCCCTCATATTATCTGATTATCTGAGAGGTCTCCCCTTTATATGATTATGAAGATATGATATGATATGATATGTGATATGTTATGATATGGGCTCGTGGTGGATGATTGTCCTAAACCTTACTCTTTATTTCCTTTTCCTATATCTCATTCATTATGATATGTCTGTTCATTTCCATTTGATTTTGGTTTCCGTTTATTATATATCTGTTCACTGGGCTTTTTAAGCTCAGCCGCATTTCTTTTCCTGCGGCAGGTTTTAGTAGGAAGCCAGGAGCTTGGGTTTGCTTTGGGATGAGAGATTAGCTTATGAAGACGATACCTTAGTTTTAGTATTCATTTGTGTATGACTACGTAGATTTGGTATATTTTCCTTTGTAACTTTGTAAACCATTTGTATTATGTAAGTCGTATGTTATGCTTGCCTTTGATATGTCACCATTTACGTGACACTTCTACCCTTGCCGGGTTGGGGTGTTTCAATTATGTTGACCATAACCTCTCCATTTGACCGAAATTACAGCCAACTCCCCCCCCTCCCTAATCGGCCATGATGATTTTTCTTTATTTATTTCCCTAACTAAACATTTTAGAAACCTAAATCACACCAAAAATTCTCTAAGCCTCCATCCGATTTTTCTGGACACATTGGGTATTTTTCTGGTGTTATTCATCATCTAAGGAAGCTAGTAAAAATAGGATTTGGGTCGTGGATAGCTTGGTTCGATCGTGGGGTATTTTCTTTGTGTCACATTTCAATCCGAGAGGTACAAATTCTTGTGCCTAATCTACACGTTCTAAATTCAGTATGGTATTTTTCTAATGTTAATTACATCATATATGACTCACATAAATTGATAGAATCAAATCATGCAAGCTTGAATGATCGTACGAATTTTTGAGAATAAAAACACACCTAAAATCCGAATATGATCATACGATTTTTCTGGGTCTTATACATAATTTTTATGGGTTCTATGATCATCATATAGGTCTGGAAAAATGTTGGTTCGAATTGTTGTAACTCATATTGATCGTTTTGAATTTAAATGGTTAAACCATACGTAAATTCTAAAATATGTGATACGAATTTTCTGGGTGTGAATCATATTTTATTTGGACTCTATATAACATATATGATCTGGGAAAAATAGTGGTTTGATTTATAGAAGCCTACATATGTAGTGATTAATTTTTGTTCTAATCGGGTATTATGAAATCGAAAAGAAAAAAATAAAATCCTAGGCTACGAATTTAGATTTAGGGTTTTGGATCTGAAATTGGTTAATAAATAATGTATTCATGATGTACAAATGATGGCCTAATGATTGGGAAAGATTAGGGTTAGGATTTTGATTTAAAAATGTTATACGATTTGGGTTTTTTAAAATATAAAGGGGTGTTTTGTCATTTCTGAAACTTAAAGGTTATTTTTATAATGTCATTTAGGTCAGTACTAAAGTGTAAAAAATATAACATGAGGTCCTTATGTGTAAAAATTGCAAGATATGGAACTATGTGTAAATTTAGGGTTTCAAATGGAAATTAATTAAATAGAGGGGTTAAAAGTGTAAATATTGAAACTTTATGGACTAAAGATGTGATTCTGAATAAATGATGTATTTAAATTAATAGTTGCAATATTTTCATTTAAGACCCTTAACTTTGGGATATTTGCAATTAAAACCCTAATTTATGGAAACTTGTCATAGTTAACCCTGAACTATCATAACTTGTTAAAATCTACCCTATGTCCATAATATGCTTAAATAATGACTTAACCTAAGTTATGATACTTAAATCTTTCTGATTATGGAGACTTTCTAAAAATGGAAACCTGCTAATTATGGAAACCTGCTAAAAATGGAAAGTTGCTAAATATGGAAAGTTACTAAAACTGGAAAGTCGACTAAAATAAGTAATCTGAATTAAATAAGCTTTTAATAAGACAGTCATGATTCGTGTAGATTCGCTGAAGATGGAGTTTGCTTCCGACCTTGATATTTTATGTTGTGTTTTCATTTGCGGTATAAGGTACAGATATTATGACCTTCCTTATAAGGTTTCTCATGATCTCTTTCATTTTCTGATCCGTTAGTTTCTGAACTGATGCCATTGCTATGATTCCCTTTGCTTGAACCTTCTCTGTTGATCCCATTTGATATGACCTCTGTTATGAATCTATGTTATGAAAACCTTTTTAATTATACCATGGAAATGATTTGAGAAAAACCGATTTAAAAAGATGTTTTTTAATGATACGAAACTACTTTAAGATGAAAGGTTACTAACTTTTATGAACACTATATTTTGAAGACTAGCTTTATGAAAAACCGTTTTGAAAGACTATTTTTCTTTTTATGAAAACTACTTTAAAGGATTGTTTTATGAAAATCATGAATTAAAGGATTGTTAAAATGGACTTTTGATAGAAACTTCTGAAACGGACTTTTGATCTGAACCATGTATTGATTATTGAATATGAACATTGATCTGATAAACTCTGATTTGGACCTTTGATATTACTTCGGAGATATTTGTTATGAACCATCTGTTATGTACCATTTGATATATGAACCTTTTGATATGACACTCTGGTTTGATATGATATCTGACTCTTAGTTTGATACCCGAGCCAAAATCTGTGACCCTACGCATGGGGGTTCCATGTCCATGTCTGTGATGCACCACTGGCATGACTCTAGTGTGTTTGAGTGATGTTACACACCGTCCCCGTTTTGATTATTATGCGCGCTCTACAGTTATTATGGCCAGTATTTGTTTGGGGGGCGTATGGATGCATCCTAGATCTGATCTGTTTAGTGGATTTAACATGATTTGATATGATTTGTCTGGTGACTGGTGCTTGTGTGCAATACACGCCTTTCACATATATCTGGGAGCTAGCTACTCCATTTGAAGAATGAGGACACCCCTCATATTATCTGATTATCTGAGAGGTCTCCCCTCTATATGATTTGAAGATTTATGGTTACGATATGATATGATCTGTTTCTGGGTTCGTGGTGGATTACTATCCCTTTTCTTTTTCCTTTATACCTAATCATTGACTTATCCCTTGAACCATATTACATTCTGTTGGACCTTTGTTTCTGTTACTCTGTACTATTCTCTACTACTGTTGTTATCGTTATATCTGTTCACTGAGCTCTCGTAGCTCAGCCGCATTTCTTTTCCTGCGGCAGGTTTTAGTAGGAAGCTGGGAATGAGTGGAGAGTACCTTTGGACTTAGAAGACTTGATAGCTATTCTGGATTTAGAAATGACTAGAAGTTATCATTATTTCGGAATTAGTATTTATTGGAAGTTCATTTGTAATCTTGTAGTATCTGTATTTCATTTGTAACCTTTGAGAATTCTTGTATTACTATAGATGTATGCTTTGTTTTGATCTGATATGAAACCATTATTGTGATATCTTTACCCTTGTCGGGTTGGGGTGTTACATATAGAATCCAAATAAAATATATTCGAAGCTCAGAAAAATCGCATGAGTAGATTTAGGTTTTATTTGTGTTTTTATTACTTATAATTATCACGACTTGTTTGAACGTGCATGATTCAATTTAACTATTTTATATGAGTCATATACAATGTAAAGATCATAGGAAAAATACCAGATGTGTTTTTAGACAATCGAATGAAGGCGTATGAGTTTTGGTTCTCTCGGCTTAAAAACTTGACAACAAGAAAAGTCCCACGAATCAAACAAACGATCCAAAGACCTCCAAGCTGTTTTTCCTACCTTCTTTGGACTTAGAGGAACACCAGAAAAATAATGAAAAGCCTCCAGAAAATCGGATCATGAAGAGAGAATTTTTGTGTGTGTGTTTTTAGGGTTTTGGTAGGAAATAATGGGAGAATTAAATCAAAACCGTGTGAATGGGAGGGGAGGGCATGAATTTCGGCCTAATGGGTTTAAGAGATCAATTAGCTGATTTTGTACAAGTTTTCCTTATTTACTTTGATGCTTATCTTGTTTTTAATAATTTATAAATACACATAACTAATTAAATGTGATTTTCGGTATACATATATATATATTTTGTGTGTAACAAATATTTTTGGACATGTAGAAATGTTAAAATGTTGCCTCAAAATTATTTCACTTCATATGGAGTTCATTTCCAAAGGTTCGGAATTAATTTGGTGCTTTATATATATTTTAATTGAATTTTAAAGTTTCAGGGGCAATTTGGTCCTTTTGCATGCTTTTAAATTTTGGGTTTTACAGCTAGCTTTGCAGTTGCAACTTTTGGTTTCCAAATTCGTTTTTGAACTACTGCTTTTGATTAAAAAGGCCTTTGAGCAGTTTTAGATGCATATTTGAAAGTTGTTTTTGCATTTTGAACTGTTGGTTTTGGGTAAACAGAGTAAAAAGGTCTGGCAGTAGAAACTGCTTGTTGAGTAGTAGAAACTTTTGGTCTAACAATAGAAACTGCTTTTGGTCCAGACTTTAATAAAACTGCTCTGGGTGTTGTTCTGGTAAAATTAGAGTGACTTTTGGTTGTATGCCTTTTTAAATTCACCCTATTGTTGGAATACCCAGATACCCATTGGTTGCAGAAAGCTGCAAGATGGTCAAAACTTCCACAAGTGAAACAAGCTTTGTTATGAAAGACAAAGTCATCACCTAGTTGGTGAGACTTGAGGTTGTTCCAATTCCTTTGGTTACCTCTGGGCTTGTTAGTGGTTCTATATTGCTCACAATATTTTACTGGTTGCCTAACATGTTTAACATTGATTTTAGGCCTATCAGTATTGTTTTTGACTATCTTAGGAACACTTGTTCTTGCTTTCTTAACCACTTCAGGTTTAGACATAACCTGTTCATCCTCATCATCATCAGAAATCTAGTCCTCAATGACTATTCTATCTGATCTTCTACTAGAGGACACCTTGTCCTCAGGGAGTGAAGTGTCACTTGCACTCTCAAATGGTTCACTCACTTTTACAGGCTTTTCAACTATTTCATTATCTTTTGGCTTAGGACCATATTCTAACTTGGGTAGTTGAAATTCAGGTAATTCTGTATGTTCTAGGTCTATTCCTGGGGGTAAAGGGATTCCTCTGTAAGGAGGTGGGACACTTTTATAACCTAACCCAGACTTATCTTTTTTGACTATTTAACATTCAACTATTTTGTGTACACTCTTAGAGGCATGTTCTAGTGCTTCTACACTTAGTTGAATGTTTTCTTTAGCCTTTGTGGCATTTTCCAATCTAAACTTCAAAACATCAATTTCATTATCTCTAAACATTAAATCCCTTTCAAGAATTGCTTTTGTATCTGTGAAAGTTGATTCATTTGTCTTATAGTGTATGATATGTTCTTCTAGAACAGCTACAACATGCTTATGAGATAACAAATTAATTTCAGTCTTTTCTAGTTCTTTCTTTTGTTCATCATAATGCTTTCTTAAGATTTCTAATTCTTTAAGAGCAAAGCATGTTTTAGAACAAATATTTGCAGATTGTACCTCAGAGTTGGTGAATGCCATGAGAGCCATCTGAGGAGAAGCTTCCTCTTTATCTGCCATAAAACTCCAGTCATACCCCAAACCATCAATAGCTACCATAGCTTTTGATGTTGACTCATTAACCTCCACAGTCTTGGGCTTGCTCCCATAACCTCTACTTTTACCATCCTGCTGCCTAGGTCTGCTACAATCTCTTGAGAAGTGCCCCTTCATGTGACAATTGTAGCATTCTATTTTGGACTTGTCAAACCCAGCAGTATCATTGCTGTTGATTGTTAGCTTCTTTTCAGTCCTTTGATAGAACTTCCTAGCCCTCATGCTAAGGAGAGAAATTTGCCATTTAAGATCCATTTCCTCCAAATCATCATCATTGATTTCTTGGAGATCTTCATGAGTAAGCATAGACCCATCATTCTGGCTTGTGAGAAAAGCACAGCACGTTTTCTCATCCAAAATACCAAAAGTACTGCTTGAAGAACTAGCAGTACCAATGTTTGAGCCACCAGTACTAACTCCTACATCAATCTTTTCTTCATCAACTTGCCTTAAGTTACTAGGAGAAGACATAAATGCCATGTTCCCAGTATTTGAAGTAACACCTCCAGCTTTCTTCACATCTTGTTCAACAATTTTGAATTTTTTGTACAAGTCATTCAGACTTATTGAATCAATTTCTGGCTTGTTTTTCCAGACAACTACATGCATAGCCCATTCAGTTGGTAAACTCCATAAGAACTTGGAGTTTAAATCTTCTTGAGGTATTTCTACACCAAGAACAGCAAGTTGGCTTACAATCTTTTGAAGCCTATTGAACATGTTATCTAGTGATTCATTGCTTGTTGAGGAGAAATTTTCAAATTGCTGCTTAAGAAGAGTCTTCTGGGTCTTCTTGGTGGCATCATTCCCACCATACCTTGCAACAATAGCCTCAAACAATGTTTTAGCATCTTTGAACTTGCTAAAATTTAGAAGCTGATCATTTGGAAGAGTCATCATCAGCAAACTTCTGGCCTTGAGGTCATTCTTCTTCTTTATCCTATCTTCTGCACTTACTGGGTTGATCTCAAATGTTGTTTCTTCTTTACCATCAACCATTCTTGTAACAGTTTTAGGCTGAAAAGAGTTTCCTTCTTCAATAATTTCCCAGAGTACATAGTCTTGCACCTGAAAATATTGTTCTACCCTTAATCTCCACATATCAAACTCATTTTGTTTGAGTATGGGCAACTTAGCAGCCACATTTTTTTGAATAGACTCCATGTCCATTTCTTCTTCTAAATCGTGAGTATCAACCTGGCTCTGATACCACTTGTGAAGATTTTATGCTAACGAATACACAAAGGGTGTTAGTCCTTTATAATGTGTATGAGATACTACGAGTGAATATGCTCAAATATGCGGAATCTACTTGAGCACACTTAGAAGAAGACTAGCGGGTTTGATATTTGGAACAACGATGAGTATAATGGACAATGAACAAAGATAGTATGAAACCAAATGATTCAATATTATTTAAGAAATAATACGAGTGATCTTCAAATCACTAGGGTTACAAATAACCTTGAATCTATTACAAAGAGAACACTTAGTTTTCTTGGATTTGTTGGTTGCTTCTATTGCATGTGTGCTTTTGCATGTGTATCTTGTGTCCTATGTGTCTATTTTTACACACTCTTTCTATCTAACATATATAATACAATCTTCACTTAAGTATTGAGTGTGTAAGTATCCAAACTTGAATTATTACTTTTGTTGCATGCCTAATATCTCATTTTTATAGTTCCAAGGGAGATATATACAAGTTAAGTATCTACCAACTATTCTTGACTTGTTCGGCACAGAAAATCACGTCAGCGCTAAGTCAGCCACGTCAGACATCCACTAAGCAGTACCTTCTTTTGCACCGGCAGTACTAACTTAAGTTAGTACTACTAGTTATAACTTGATCAATCTTCAACAATACACCAGCAGTAGAATGAATGCAATAGCAGTAGGATTTGTTGAACGAGCAGTAGTATCTGACTTAGAGTATTTTCCTCATATTTTCAGTAACACCAACAATAGAATCCATACTTAGACTTTGATAGATTGTGCTGTTGAATATAATTCCCAACAAAAAAACTTATGAATTTCAGTTCAGCATTATTTGCCAAGAAATTAAAACACAATAAAACCAGAAAGCAGATGCTTTTTTTTTTTTCTTTTTTTGTATCAGCAAAACTTATACATACGCCAAATAATTTTACTCACCACTAAATAATACAGATGCAAGCAAGTATGTTAGAAACATATATCAGGAAAATATGAAAACATTCAATGCGGTATGACTGCAACAAATTTCAGAACCTTGAACCTATAAAAATGCAGTTATTGGCATCTAATTTTATGCTTGAAAATTGTTTACTCATATACTACAAAAAAAAATATGTTTTTTTACCATATATCAATTCGCCTTACATAACCTTTGTCTATAAGGACACGAATTTTGGTATTAAAGTGCTAAAACATCATAATTGAGTAGTTAGTTACAGTATAAAGACATACCAAAATGACTCATTGGCTCTACTTCCAAATCTGTTGTAGTCTTGAGGGGCCTAAAGTCAAATCTATGCACCGAACTGTTGAGATCAGGAAATTTGTTGACAAAAAAGTTTTTGTAAAATGTAAGCCGGGTTTTGAACAATACGATATTTGGGTTGCATTTCACCAAGACTATAACATTGCAAAGTCACATAAATTCACTCTTCAAGCTGATGGTTGTAGCCATCAGCTAATGTCATCCTAACTGTGGCCTGCATCTCTTTTAGCGTCAATTTAGTTAAACAGCCTGACTTTGCAAAAAGCGTGAAGTAGGTCTAAGGAGAACAGGAAAGGATACATCAAATATTACAGCCCATTTATTTTAAAATGACTTGATGTGGTTATGTATTATCTTAACGGGTCAATAAGTATAATGAATTAATATAATATAAATTCATAGCATACTAAAAACTATAATGAGTTGCAACTGTGATAGAAGTGAACCTTAAAAGTATTATAGCTCTTTAGAATTATTTATTACCTGTCAAATATGAACGGGTCCTTCACACATAGCTGAACATATAGTTGCTAACTTTCTTCAGAGTCGGCAATCATTTGTCTTGGTTGAGCTTGACTCTTGTTCGCCAAAGCTACATTAAAAAATCAATGTCACCGTTCCTAATTTTCAACACTCCATCAAGTGGAAAGTGGCAAGCGGCAAGCATAAGAACTTAGTCATTGATAAAGTTAAACCATTTCTCTTAACAGATTAAAGTCAGAATGGATACCATAATTATGAGTCGTTTATCAACAAAATAAGTCATCAGAATATTTCTTGCCAAAATCTCAGTAACAAATACCATTTATAGTCATGTAATCATGTATACACCTATACATACTTATTAAATATCAACCCCAAACAACCCATTGTAGTTTCAATTTGAGTTTTAATAATCAGTCCAAATAGCCCCTACTAAAGCTAATAATCCATTATTTTCAGCTTGTGAGCTTATTAACATGAGCTTAAAAACAAAAAAGTGAGCCAATTAAGGTTAATCCAAACACCCCCTGAAATTGACATGAAACCAACACTTCATACTGGTATATGCCATCACAAACATAATTGACATGAAAAGCAACCCTTGAAGAGGGTACTTTTGTTTCCTTAACTAGATTGTATATGCTAAAAGAAAACATGTAGAAGCTTCCACAACTAATATTACGTAGGAGGATAAAAGTATAGAGAGTTAGTGAAAGTGTATACCTTCTGCAACCTGTGCCTCTTATCTTCTTTTAATGCTACACTAGTCTTTGACAGCATAGCTAGCGTGTCGTTGCTTATGCTTTTGGATTCCACGCCAGTTGCATCATTCAGGCTCGGATGAACCTCTTTGACTGTAGTATAGGAATCAATCCCAAGCACAACACAAAGATCATGTATTGTGCTAACTAACTCAAAGACCTTGTGCAGTCTATCACTCTATAAAATTAATCAAAATTTAAAACCAACCATCGCATAGCTTCGAGCATGCGATATAGCTTTACCTTTTCTTTTTGAAGTTCTTGCAGCTGCTCATGGAATTCATCCAACTTCTTCAAGGATAAATCAGACACGTCAACAACAACTTGGTTTCGTGCACAGTCACTGTCCCTGCAATTTCTCCGCATAGCATTGAATTGCGTTGTAATGTGGCAACCGAACAAGTAAAATGATATAAAGCATTAAAAAAATCATCCTATAGCATTAAAAAGTAACATATCATTGAATTGCGTTGTATTGTGTTCGTCCTATATAAATATAAATCATCCATTCGTTAAAAGATAAAATGATATATAGCACTAAAAAAAGCTTGTATCATGATAAGTGACTACCCAATATCTTTAACTTACTTATCATATCGTCGTCCTAATTCCACTTCTTCGTAACAACACAATAACTGCCTAGGTGGATTTAACATTAAAGAAGAAATATAAAATCAGGCAAACGAACAACATATACCTTGTTGAAATCAATAATGATGATAGATGCTTTTTTCGCAATGGACGAACAATGTATGTTGGATACCTGGAAAAGAAAAAAGAGACAGCCCACATTTATGATGTTACTCAGGTATAAATATGAGCTAACCTTGGTAGGTCTGATGCCACATCAATATCGGTGGCGGTTTATTCCAGCACAACGCCTGTGTATTCCAGCGGCCACATCAGGCTCGCGACGCCACATTAATGTAAAGCAATAATTTTCTTTAATTCACAATCATATTCATGTTCCTGCAAAAAAACCAATCAAACCAACGAAATCCACCTATGAATGAAACTATGTTCAATTCCAACATAAACCTAAAATAAAATCAAATGAAAACACTGATTTGTTTAGTAAAAAAGAGAAACAATAATATTATTTGTTCAAAATCGAAAACACATACCTTATTGATCGAGATCTTAGGAGGATTAAGAAGATCGTATGTTAAGCATCTGTAACAAATCAATATATATTATGTTAATACATGATTAAATGCATATATTAGTTTTTACCCCTAATTTGTCACCAAAACCTAAAAAACATACAAATCTGATCTAATTTTACGATGATCCGATGTTACATATGAATTCATAATTTGTAACAAATCATCTGATTGAGCAATTTTGATTTGTATTAGGATTAGATTGATTCGTCTCTGTAGATGATATTGATTGAGAAGAAAAGGGTTGATTTAAAAAATGAATTGTCAAATTTCAGTTTTATAAAAAAATGCGAAATCATAGGGAGAAAATTTATGGAAGAATGAGTGAGTTATGGAATGTCAAAAATCAGTTTCGAAATAATGCGAGATCATAGGGAAGAATGAGTGAGTTATAGAAGTGAATGAATTTCAAACTTGTTTTGAATTTAGCAAGGATTCATTAAAGCATGACATTATTGGTTTGAATGCATCTAATACAAAAACACGGCTGGTCTAGTGGTTGGAGTGTTTGTTGTGGTTTTAGTGACCATGGTTCGATTCTTCATTTGGTCAAAAAAATTTAATTAAATTCCGGAACGAAAAAAAAAAATCATGGAATGTGTGTTCCAAGTGGCATTAAGGTGGCATTCTATGTCATTGTACAACAAATATAACGTTTCGTGCAAATCGTACTTAGCCTGATATATATATAAAGATTTAAGGGATAAAAAAAAAAGATTTAATGCAACAAAGCAACTTTTTTGACTGTTGAGAATTTAATGCAACAATATCATCTATCTATCGAGCAAACCCATCCACCAACAAGCATCACAAAATTTTTTTATACTTTTAATGTGAGTGTTGATTGGCACACTCAATTTTTTTATTTGCACACTCCATTGTACAAATTGAAAAAGCAATATATAATAAATGCACATGTCTTTATAACACAACATGGAGTGTGCAAATAAAATAGATAAGTGTGCAAATCATTAGCTTTTTAATATGGGTTTTTCTAACTTATATCCTGGGATATAATTTAAGCACACCTAAAAATTACAACAGTTTCTCAAAAAGTACACCAGTTGCCCAAAAGGACGGTGTACTTCTGCCGTTCTTTTGGTGTACGTTTATGTGCAACTGGTGTATTTTTTAGGCAACTGTTGTACTTTTTGGGCAACTGGTGTACTTTTTAGGTGTGCTTAACATGTATCCTGAGATACAAGTTAGAAAAACCCTTTTAATATACCCAAACATCATAACATATCCATACATAACATACCCACATCATAACACAACAAATATATACACATACATAACATGGGAAAAGATCAAATAAAAAGACATATATGCATTTGTATTTGAGCGGTGCACGCCTTTATCAATCTCTCAGGTAATATAGTAGCACGTAATTGCTAGTTGAGCGTAAGGTGATTTCCTAACTTATGTAAGTCATTTGTTTTTATTAAGAATCACTTTTTCTTTCGTTTAACTTTTTTTGTCTGCGGGAGGTTTTTGTTTGTTTTTTTACACGCATAAGTGCTTCTTTTCACTTCCCACCTCTTAAAATATTAGACATAAACTTTCACTTCTTCAAAACAAACCTTATCTATTTCTTTCATTCTTTTCTTTCAAAAGCACAAAAAAACAAATGCTTTTTTTCTTTGCAAAAAAAGACTTTAGATGTATCTCTTCTTCTTCAAACATGGTTTGCAGATGATGACATAAAATTTCTGAAAAATAAACGACACCTAAATCTTAGTCTTATTTATTTTGAGTAAAATATTAGGACCCATACCAATATTTTGAGTTGTTTTAATAATATATATGTGTGTTTATAAGAAAATTTCAATATACACTAGCTTGTGTTAGAAATTGGGGTTAAGGTTGTGATGATAATCTAGAATATCTTTTCAAATCGTGTATGTTTACTTTTCGTATAAAGTATTCGACCCTATTGATGTCTGGGTATCACGAAATCATTATCGGAATAATTTAAAAAGAACACTCAGTTTTCTAGGCACAAGAATAATAAGCAGAAGCAAAAAGAAATTGTATGTGTTTTTCGCATGTTCAAATAAGACCTATAAATCTGTTAATAAACATATTATTTGATAGTTAAGAAACAGTTAAAGTTTGTTAACATCCAACAGTTACAACTATTAGGCCAACAGTCACAATTGTTGGGAAAAAGGTAGAAAAACAGATAATCCACTTGGAGCACTAAATATACCGTTTGGGTCGGGCGCTGCCCGTTAGCTCAAACAAGTGTGCACTACACACTTTTCTAACTTGTATCCAAGCATAATAAGAAATTTGACTAGTCTCTAGTAAATCATAATTACCTAAAATAATTGATGACACTAAAAGCATCAACAGCTTGAACCACTTTTGGATATGTAGTATTTAACAATGTCGATGCTTCTTTTGGTGCACATATTCGCAAAATCTATATAAATGTAAACTTTCTAGTTGCAAACATCTGATTTTTCTGGGCGGAAATTTTGAAAAAAAAAATCGTCGAAAATATATAGGGGTGCATATATATAGAAAGATAATTTAATTCTCGTCGCGATTGTATAATTTTTTTTCGCGTAACGATTAACGGTTTGCGAGATATATTTAATTTAAAAAAAAATGAAAGTTTTTTTGTTTTTTTTTGTTTGATAAAAAATAAATTATCAAGATTGATTAATTGGATATATAACAAATATGAGATTATATTACAAATATAATTGAAAAACTTCACCATTTAATCCGCATTATATTATATTACTCTACCGCGTATTAACCAATTTGCTTAAAAAAAATACTTCTACTAGACCTGTCACTAAAAAAGCATAATCACTTATTGTTGTTCGCAAACGTTGTAACAATAATTCAAAGTCGCCCTGCTTATATTTAAGGGTACAAGGAGTCATAATTCCGAAATTTTCAGCCCTCTCAAATTTTACCAATAAAATTTTGCCAACTCGTTTCAACCCTCCAGCCCTTCCAACCAATTTCACTCGCGCCCATGAGATTTCAGCCCTCCCAATTTTTTTATTTTTTCCCCCTAAACTATTAAACTACACAATTTCTAACTAAAACACATAACATTTCATTAAAAATTAAAAAAAAAAGTACATAAATGTTTAAAAGGAACTGATGATGTACCCTCCGAACGGGTCGAAGGACTCCCCTTCGAGCCTGTAGAAAGCCCTCTCTTCGGAGGCCCAGGTTAATCTCCTAACACGTTTCATTGGCGTAAAATTATTCACCTGCGAACTGGTTACCATGTGGGAATCCTCCAATCGAAGCCTTAAGCCCTTCGGGGTATCACCTACGAAGGAACTAGTACGAAGGACAATCCTGACCTGGTCTAACCCACGTCTTCTCTTCCCTTGGCTTTCCCTCCAAAACAGAGATCGTGGGCTACAAATCCCTAGCGGTTACCATAAATCATGGGACGCCCCCATGATCTCCGAAACATGTGCAAACCGCCCACTAAGGCCTATTTCTCCCCTATAAATAGCTTAGTCGGGCATGAACAATGTAAGTTAACTTCACTATCTCGATTTACGACCTACATTGCTGATGAGACGAAAAGTGTACCGCTTTTAGGGGGTCATTTAAGCCCTAATTCGTGATTATTTGATCAAATATTGCCCTAAATCGTTCCTTTTGTCATTTTAGGTACTTTGGAGAAGAAATCTGGAAAAGGAAGCGAAAAGTGAAGAAAACGGCAAAGTCTCCAAAATCAAGCTGGAAACAGAGCTTGACGGCATCACGCTTTGTAGGTGACGGCGTCACGTACTGGCAAAACGATGAATATGAATTTACACGTGACGCGCCAGAAGGTTTTGTGGAATTAAAGGGTGACGGCGTCACGTGTTAATGGATGTAGGCCGTCAAGTGTTAAGTTAAAGAGAGATGGGCCAGAGGATTTTTGAAGGTGACGGCGTCAGGATCATAGACCTGACGACGTCAGATGATATAGAGTGACGGCGTCAAAGTATTCTTACACGAGAAGGAACCTTAGTGAAACCGCCACAAGTTAATCAAGACAATCACAACTCGCGCGCGGAGTAGCTGTTACTGTTTTGGCCATAAAATCCTCATACGAACTCTGATTTAGGTGATTCAAAAGGCCACGGATTCGGGACGAAGAAATCTACAATTTGGTAAAAAAGGGGATCTGACGCCGTCAAGTGTATGGGCTGACGCCGTCAGATCGGGCCGACAGAAAGTTACCTATAAATATAACCTTATAACTTCATTATTTGTAAGCCCTAAACCCTAAGTCCGATTCTAGGGTTTAGGTAGGTGTTTTTCCAGCAACTTAGAAGGTCTTAATCACTCCATAAACATCTTTTAATGGTGTGTTGATTCTATCTTAATTATGTCTTCCATTATTATTGTTGCTTGTTCTTCATTGATCATGCTTTGCTAATTCACCTTGTGTCTACTTATGATTGTGTGAAACTTGTATATAATTAATTAGATCTTATTGATTCTTTGTTGATGTATGTGTCTATCGTCATCAATAACGGTGTGACACTTCAATAGATCTAATTGGTTTAGCTTATAATTCTTGTTTCCTATTGTCTCTTGTTTGATTGGGTGATATCGATGTTAGGCTTAAGAAAACTGGCTAACCTCCTATACGGTAACTTGCTTGAACGTCTTAAGAAACATGAACCAATGCGTACTAGGTTTATTTGGTTGTATTTAATGCATGAGCGAATTCTAGTGATCCCATGTTAGGAGCTTCTTAGCCGGCTCGACATAGGAGTGAAGTAGGAGCTTATAGAGTTGGGGAAGTACGTACGCCACCCCACGAATGGTATTAAGGAATACAACCCGTCAATTAAAACAAGGTGTGACAATTCAATAGGTAGAATTGGATAGCTAGCAAGGAGTAATATATCATAGGTAGACATGCTTCACTTCCCTTGTAGAACCCTAGTTTACTTTTCTTGCATATTAGTTTAGTTAGTAGCTTTTGGGTTAGCTGATTAGCAACTAATTCCGCCCCTTCTTCCAAAACACGAGATTTTTACTTGCTTTCCATAAAATATAAAAATACAAAAAGAATCATCCATCACCTCTAGACCTAGTTAGAATAATTTCAATCCTAACGAACACTATTCTTTGAGTTGAACGATCAATCCCCCGGTACTTGCCACTTCACTATACTACAACGGTCAGGTACACTGCCTGGTGGGGATTGCAAGCCTCTTGAGATCCCTTGAGAGGTAAAACCTACTGCGAGGGCGCAATCCCACGCATCAAGTTTTTGGCGCCGCAGCCCGGGGAGTAGTTATTGCTTAGGTTGAAATTTTATTTTTATTAGGTCTACTCATTAAATTCCTATCTAGTGAGATTTTTATTTTCTTTTTATTAGCTTTCTCGTAGTCTATCTTTTCTTTGTGCTTTCGTTCGTAAAACCTTTCCATTGACTCTTCCGTTCACCATTATGGAGTACGCGAATCCACCATACTACCGACCACGAAATCCATTCGCCCCTAATGACATCTTGATGTTCAACCAATATCGAGATGAACCCATATATGATGCATGGACTCGTTTTAAAAACTTACTCCGAATAGTCCCTCATCATAGTTTCGATTTAGCATCCCTAACCCAAATCTTTTACGATCGTGTCGACCGATATGACCAAATGTGCATTAACGATTTTTCCAATGGGGACCTTAGGGAATTAAATGCTGAAGAAGCATGGGATACCATAGAAGATTGTGCCCAATATTATTATAGAGTAGACAACCCAACAAACGTTAGTACAAGTCAATAGACCACAAATTTCAAGGATCATGAAACAAGTTTGTTTGGGGATGAGGGTAGAGTTTAGCCACCTAGTTGCATGTCATGGTTAGGCACTACCATAATACAGGATGAACACATAGGTGATCTTGACACAAGGAATGATGAGGTAAGTAACATAAGCCCGCTAAATACCCCACAAGTCCTACCATCATTTGAGGCACACACACCGCCCGTGACTTACCCGGAGGAAGTAGAAGAGACTTTAGGAATCCCAATGGATGTAGAACCCTTGGACCAAGCACCACTAGAGGATATAGGTTTGAATACTTGTAATGATAACCTTACTCTTACTTCTAGGGAATTTCCTAGTGTCGATGAACCGGAACCTCAATCTTTACACAACTTTTCATCCTTAGATTTACATCTAGGAGACAAAAGAGGAACCGACCCACCCATCAACCAATATTATCCGGGTAGTTTTAGGATGAAGGAAGCCATTCACTCACCCCCTTCACCTCACGTGGCATATTTCCACCCTAAGGGTGTGTATCGCTACTTTCACCCGTACTTAATCCTAAGTGTAGGGAAAACCTCCCCTATTTATGTTAAATAAGGGTAGAGTCAGGCTCATGACTCGAACAAAAACAAGCGCTTCTTGGGAGGCAACCCATGTTTTTAATTGTTTGATGTTTTTATTTTATTTGTTTGTTTGTGTCATATATGCTTAATCATAATTGTTAAATTTTCATGTTTCGAATAATTTGTGAAAATGCTTTATTTTGTTCTTAACTTCGTCTTAATTGCATATAAAGGTATTTTACAAAAAGATAAGTGTAGGGAAGTTTATATTTTGTTAAAAAAGAACAAAATTCAAACATGGAAAATTCACAATTCATGATTAGCATATATTCTATCTTGTTTGTGTGTCAATACTTGTGGACATGATTTATGAGTTCCTATTTGTAATTCATCCCGCAAGTATCCTATCCTTTTATTGTTTTGTTTTGTTTTTATTTCTAAGTCTAGAATTACATCTAGTTGTGGTTTTTGTTTGTTCGGTTTGATGCTTTGGTTTTTGTGTTTGATGATTACAGGTTATATTGGAAAAGAAGATGTACGTGCAACACATCAAGAGGATGATTATATTTCTAGAGTGAAGCTTGTCATGTTCATTCTCTTGGAGGGAGATTTAACCATATTATCACATCATCCATACCGAGCGAATCAGGGGAGTATTAGTTTCTTCCATTCTCATTTATTTTTACTTTTACATCTTTTATTTAGAACATTAGGGACAATGTTCGGATTAAGTGTAGGGAGGGTAAATTAGGATGCCTTAGAAACTACAACTTCGCTTGATTTTTGTTTTGTTTAATAGTGAATGTGTAATAAAGCCAAGAGAAATATTGGTTAGGGCAATTTTAGCACCAAATTTAAATTTTTTTACAACATATAAGAGTGAAACTTTGGTCTTAATAAGCGTCTCATGGATAGGGAATTGTATGACTAGCACAAAAACCATACCACTCAAAAATTTCCCCCCAAATATGTGAGGTTCGCCTTTAGATCTTTAGGAAAAAGCATTCATTGTTGGTGCTAATGAGTGTACCGGTAGTTTATAGATTCTAGAACTTGCGTTTGTGATGCATACCGAGACCGCTAGTGAGACTACATTCGTGTAGTTAGGATTGACTACATGATAAGAGGCATTAGGATTAACCCATTGTTTTACACCTGTGTTTTTGTTATAATTACTTTGGCTACATTGGTCAAGTAATTCTCCCACACCCTTTGCGTTGTACTCATTTTTAGTACACGATACCCCTAGTACACCCCTCAGAGCCTATCTTTTTCGTTTCTAACTTTAAGCATTTTACTTAAAGGAAGAATTTGTTACACCACACTTAAATGTACACCCAAATCGCCTTAGCCTACCTTGTATGCACTCACCTTTAGTGCATTATTGTGACAACATTTGTTTAAACCCTTAGTTAATTATCTAATTGATTACATGGTTGCTAAGTCCAGTCATATCCTTGTATATATTGTTTTGGGACGATTGGGACTTATGGGTAAAGTACTAGTGTAATGGAGTAATGGGGAAGAACATCATTTATTACCCCCATATGTACGTTAATATTTTAAAGTACTCCAAATGTTTCAATTATCTTGATTCGAGTCATTAGAATAATTTTATGTAAAGTATGTAAAAGTTCAAGTGTAGGGATGGTACAAAGAATCCCTAGTGATGTATCGTTTTGGATGGTAGGGCAAGAGTGTATGCAAAAAAAAAAAAAAAAAAAAAAAAAAAAGAAAAGTGAAGAAAAAGCATACGAACTACCATCCGCCTCTATCTTTTATTTATGTTTTGTTTTGTTTTATGTTTATTAGTTCGTGATTAGTTTAAGTTGAGTCGAGTCTTGGCTTAGCAACGCCTCATTCTACATGTAATTGACCAAGATGATTGACTTGCCACCAGTAAAAATATCCTTTATCCAACAAACCGTGTTTTTCATACCCTTACACCTAACGTTACAACCCTTTAAAAGACCTCTTTGATAGTTTATCCTAGGTGCTTACGCCAATGTGGTGGAGGTTTTGATCCTTTCCCAAGCCTATGGTAATCTATTTGCTATGACAGGTAATGAGTGATATTTCTCCATTTTCATATATAAATTTACAACACCCGAGAAATGAGAGTATCCAAACACTTAATGTGAGGTGCTAGTATATAATTTCCGTGCTTGTTTTGACTAAGGTGGAACGATCATTTGTTGTAATTACTTTTATATTAATGTTAAATGACCCCTAACTTGTATTTTAATTGGTGGAAAAGCTCATTTGCTTGAGGACAAGCAAATCCCAAGTGTAGGGATATTTGATGAGACGAAAAGTGTACCGCTTTTAGGGGGTCATTTAAGCCCTAATTCGTGATTATTTGATCAAATATTGCCCTAAATCATTCCTTTTGTCATTTTAGGTACTTTGGAGAAGAAATCTGGAAAAGGAAGCGAAAAGTGAAGAAAACGGCAAAGTCTCCAAAATCAAGCTGGAAACAGAGCTTGACGGCGTCACGCTTTGTAGGTGACGGCGTCACGTACTGGCAAAACGATGAATATGAATTTACACGTGACGCGCCAGAAGGTTTTGTGGAATTAAAGGGTGACGGCGTCACGTGTTAATGGATGTAGGCCGTCAAGTGTTAAGTTAAAGAGAGATGGGCCAGAGGATTTTTGAAGGTGACGGCGTCAGGATCATAGACCTGACGACGTCAGATGATATAGAGTGACGGCGTCAAAGTATTCTTACACGAGAAGGAACCTTAGTGAAACCGCCACAAGTTAATCAAGACAATCACAACTCGCGCGCGGAGTAGCTGTTACTGTTTTGGCCATAAAATCCTCATACGAACTCGGATTTAGGTGATTCAAAAGGCCACGGATTCGGGACGAAGAAATCTACAATTTGGTAAAAAAGGGGATCTGACGCCGTCAAGTGTATGGGCTGACGCCGTCAGATCGGGCCGACAGAAAGTTACCTATAAATATAACCTTATAACTTCATTATTTGTAAGCCCTAAACCCTAAGTCCGATTCTAGGGTTTAGGTAGGTGTTTTTCCAGCAACTTAGAAGGTCTTAATCACTCCATAAACATCTTGTAATGGTGTGTTGATTCTATCTTAATTATGTCTTCCATTATTATTGTTGCTTGTTCTTCATTGATCATGCTTTGCTAATTCACCTTGTGTCTACTTATGATTGTGTGAAACTTGTATATAATTAATTAGATCTTATTGATTCTTTGTTGATGTATGTGTCTATCGTCATCAATAACGGTGTGACACTTCAATAGATCTAATTGGTTTAGCTTATAATTCTTGTTTCCTATTGTCTCTTGTTTGATTGGGTGATATCGATGTTAGGCTTAAGAAAACTGGCTAACCTCCTATACGGTAACTTGCTTGAACGTCTTAAGAAACATGAACCAATGCGTACTAGGTTTATTTGGTTGTATTTAATGCATGAGCGAATTCTAGTGATCCCATGTTAGGAGCTTCTTAGCCGGCTCGACATAGGAGTGAAGTAGGAGCTTATAGAGTTGGGGAAGTACGTACGCCACCCCACGAATGGTATTAAGGAATACAACCCGTCAATTAAAACAAGGTGTGACAATTCAATAGGTAGAATTGGATAGCTAGCAAGGAGTAATATATCATAGGTAGACATGCTTCACTTCCCTTGTAGAACCCTAGTTTACTTTTCTTGCATATTAGTTTAGTTAGTAGCTTTTGGGTTAGCTGATTAGCAACTAATTCCGCCCCTTCTTCCAAAACACGAGATTTTTACTTGCTTTCCATAAAATATAAAAATACAAAAAGAATCATCCATCACCTCTAGACCTAGTTAGAATAATTTCAATCCTAACGAACACTATTCTTTGAGTTAAACGATCAATCCCCCGGTACTTGCCACTTCACTATACTACAACGGTCAGGTACACTGCCTGGTGGGGATTGCAAGCCTCTTGAGATCCCTTGAGAGGTAAAACCTACTGCGAGGGCGCAATCCCACGCATCAATTACCATTACACATACTTACTCGCATGCCGGAGGTGGTTCGCAGGGTCCAACCCCTGCGCAATCTCAACACCCCATTATTCCTTTGATCACCATCGAAGGCTTGGTTGTGCATTTATTTGTTCAATCAGTGGCGCCATCCGTGGGACCGCTACAATTGGTCTCGTTATTTCCAAGCTTATAACCAACCAACTACTTTCACTATTATTTCGGCATGGATCAAGGGAGAGAAGATACTCCCCCACCGGGTTTCTCTACCTTAGCACCAATACCAATCAACGACTCTAACAACCTTCCCCCAATAAACGCTTCCACGTTCACCACACGTTCTCACCCAGAAACAACACCCAACCATCATGCTTCGACATCAGCCAATCCGGAGCCCATTATTAGCCCATCCTTTGTCGAAGCCAACCACGAAGTGTTGGAATCCCTCCTAAGGGCTCGTAATAGGCAAGTCAGGAATGCTGAGATGCGAAGGGAGTTGGAATACTCAAGTGATGAGTATGATGAAGAAAGGGAGATGGAACCTAGGCCTGCGACCCAATGAGCAACTCTATCGGCCTTAAGGATTGGGTCTCCAGTCATTCGAAGGCTAAGCAGAAGGTCCGTTGGTTTCGAAGGAGTTCCCGAGAGGGCTCCAATAAGGAGAGAAGGGGCGGTTACCGAAGGCTCTAACGGTAGGAGCCAACGAAGGGAAGAAGTGGGGGTGACTTTACCTCCATTGCTAGCAGCTCATTTTGGAAGGACTGAAGCTGGGGTCCCGTTGCAGCCTTCTCACGCATCAGGCGTAGAAGGCAATCCGCCTACAATTAATATGGGAGGAAATCTTCCTCCCAATGATATGTACCCCTCGTTCCAAACTCAGTCTTATCCTTAGAATTTATATCCTCCAGTAAATGGACAGCCTAATAACCCAAGCCTCCCTCAAACTTATGGGAGCATACCCTTCGGGCATCCTATGGCGTACCCTCCGTATGCCATGGGAAACGGTTATCCGTTTTCCATGAATACGCCTCATCAGTCCTACCCAAGTCAAACTCCTATGGGAATGCCCCAAAGCAACAATCCCTATAATCCTGTTCCCATGTATGCACCACCCTACAATTATCTATACTCAGACCCAATGGGTTCAGCTACACCCTTCGTTAGGTGGATAGAAGATTACCCATTTCCTGATGGGTTGAAAATGCCTTCACACATTAGGACTTATGATGGGAAGGGGGATCCGGACAATTTATTACACTTGTTCGAAGGGGCTATCAAAATGCTAAAATGGGTTATGCCGGTGGCCTATCATATGTTTACATACACCCTACGGGATTCTGCTCGTATTTGGTGGAATGGGCAAAAGCTCGGTAGCATCGTCAATCTTGATGATCTTAAGGCTAAGTTCCGGTCACACTTCAGTCAGCAAAAGAAGTTCACAAGGACTCATTTAACGGTGCACAACATCAAACAAAAGGAAAAAGAAAGCACAAGGGCCTTCGTTACTAGGTACACCGATGAGACTTTGCAGATTTTGGGTCTTCATGAAGATCAGCGTATTTCAGGTTTCGTACATGGTCTTCGAAATCGGAGTTTGGTAGAATTCTTGTCCACCGACCTTCCGACAACTTACAAAGGGTTAATGGAAAAGACGTATACTTGGATCGAAGCGAAAGAGGTATCCACTAACGGGGCTCCGATAGACAGAGACAACAGCAACAAGTTTTCGAAGCATTCTTCGTGGGAAGGGTCAAAGAACAAGAACAAGAACAGAGACAGGTTTTCTCCGTACAACAAAGGCCCCAACCACGGTTTGTTAAACAGTTTAACCAAGTCTCCAAAGGAAATAGGATGCTAAGGCTTTCGAAGCACCCCCTCGTATGACAAGTAAGGGCAAAAACAGGGATACCAGCAAGTATTGTCACTTTCACGAAGATTATGGTCATGATACGAACAGTTGTAGAGAGTTAAAGAAATAGATAGAAGAAGCTGTGAAGTCCGGGCAATTGGCACACTTGGTGAAGGGTATAAAGAAGGGAAAGGAAAAGATGACCGACGCTCAATTGGCTAAAGATACTACTCCTCTCGAAGCCCCAATACTCATGGTTCATTGGGATGAAACCAGTTTGAAGAGAAAGGCGCCGGAGCCGGAGACTAACGAGATAAGGGAGATAACGTTTCCCCCTATCGCAGGCAAGGTCTCTTCGAATGATCCAGTGGTCATCGAAGTCCTCATTTCTAACCAGAAAATGAATGGAGCTTGTATGGACTGCGAAAGCCCTTGTGAAAACATATATGAGCATTGCTTCCGAAAGCTCGAGCCTTCGATCAAGTCTCAAAGGGTTGACTCGAAGATACCCTTGGTAGGATTCTCTGGCAATCATTCGTGGCCTCTGGGAGAAGTTCCATTAGAAGTAACCATTGGAGAAGGCAAGCTCACGAGAACAGAAACCCTTATGTTCACCATCGTAAGGTCCAACTCCCCCTACAACTTGCTGATAGGAAGGACAGCCATGCAAAGGATGGGCATCGTGGTATCCACCATACACGCGGCAATAAAATTCCACACACCTCATGGAATAGGAACCGTACTTTCTAGTTATCGTCATAGAAGGGAAGGAGAAATTGGTAGAAGAATCAAGGAAAGCCCTCAGGAGCCTTCGAAGGCTATTCCAAGTCATACGAGCACCAAAAAGCAAGTTGTGATAAATGACTACCATCCAGAGCAGGCGATGGTCACCAAAGAGCAAAACCCTACTGATCCCAAGACAAATTTGGAAAAGCTGCGCAAAGCCAACAAGGAAACCCTCGCGCGGAAATGTTTTGACATAGCTAAAGCCCCTCGAGCACTAAGGACCGAGGGCAAGTCCTCCGATGCAGAACACAAGCTTGATAAGTCCAAACACGTCACACCAATTGAGCATGGGATCAAGGTTAATTCTTCAAAAGTCCAAGCTACCGATAATCTGCAAGCTTCGAAATCATCAAAAAGGCATAGGGGGTCAGACTCTGTCAGAAATAAGATATTCGCAAGCCCTCTCACTAAAGCACTTTCCGAACACGGTCAGGACAAAAAACAACCACCAAGGACGAAGGAGAAGTGGAAATTATACATAGACGGGACCTCGAATTCCGATGGTTCGGGAGCGAGTCTAATCCTAATCAACCCAAAAGGAAAAGAGTACGCTTACGCATTGCGATTTGAGTTCAAGGCTACGAACAATGAAGCAGAGTACGAAGCTTTATTAGCTGACCTCCGGCTCGCAAAAGGCATGGAGGCTGAGGGCCTCTCCGCCTTCGTAAGCTCACAGCTAGTTACCAACCAAATCAAAGGCTCCCACGCGGTAGAACAGCCTACAATCAAGAAGTATTTGGATGTGACCAAGGAGCTTCTTCAGGAATTTAAACCATGTGAGGTAACGCATGTTCGTAGAAGCCAGAACAAGAAAGCAGGCGCCCTGGGCAAGCTATCTTCAACGGCTATGGCTTACCTGCCCGAAGAGGTTTTAGTAGAAATATTGGTCCATAGGTCAATCGCACAAGATGAAGCCTCTGAAGGCTCTAGCTGGATGGCTCCAATAAGGTCATACTTGACAAGTGGGGTCCTGCCCGATAATCCAAAAACAGCATGAAAGATCAAAGTTAAAGCTCCTCAATACAAGCTTATAGGGGAAAACCTTTACAAAAGGTCTTGCTCGTCCCCATGGCTTCGTTGTGTGGGACTGAAGCAGGCTTCAAGCATCCTCTATAATATTCATAGAGAATCTTGTGGAAGGTACGTAAGCCCTAGATCCATAGCCTCAGAAGTAGCAAGATGGGGGTACTATTGGCCATCTGCATTAGAAGATGCAACAGAAGTAATCAAAGCATGCGCGACATGTCAGACGTACTCAAGAACTCGAAACCCATCAAAGTATGACACGTCTTTTATCGCATCAGCATTCGGCCAATGGGGAGTCAGCATAATCGGACCCCTAGCAGCAGCCCCCGGAGGGGTACAATTCTAGGTCATAGCCATAGACCACTTCACTAAGTGGGTGGAAACTCAGCCTTTGGCATCAATAACAAGAAAGCATGTGGAAAAATTTGTGTGGGAACACATAATCTGCAGGTTTGGAGTCCCACAAGTCATCACTTCTTATAAAGGGAAACACTTTGCCGAAGGGGTGTTCCCTCCTTTCTGCGAAAGCCTGAATGTGAAACAAATATTCACTTGTGTCGACAAGGACATTGTCATTGAAATCGAGACAAAGTTGGGACAATATCAGCATGAGTGGGTTGATAAGTTACCCAAAATCCTGAGGGCATATAAGAATATGTCCTTCAAATAAACACAAGCAAAGCCAAGTCGAAGGGTCCAGTGGCAAAGAGAGATGCTGCGAAAACAAAGCACATAGCTTTCGTAAGTTTTTACATATAAGACTTATTTTTTTATTTAAAAAAAAAAAAAAAAAAAAAAAAAAAAAAAAAAAAAAAAAAAAAAACCTAGTTGTTTTTCAATTTCATGTAACGCATTCTTCTCACATGGGAAAGAAGCATTAATGGTAGGTGTCCTAGTGTTCATTTCTAAAAATGATGTAATCCTCCCTACCCACTTAATGATATAACTCATTTCCCTCAAAATCTCTTGTTTCGTTTTATACAACAAAGATTTGTGCAACATTTTTTTAAAAATAAAAACAAACTAAATTAATTCTTCAATCGATGGTGGTTGGTTTGCTGGGTCATCGAGGAAAGCTAAGTCTAGCCCCGCTACGTGCTCCGTAAGATCAAACCGGAGACGATGATGGATGTTTTCGTCATGTAACTCCGCTAGTACACTTGGGTCATAAACTACTGGCGCCGGTTGGTCCATTATATGAACCGGTGATATTGCCCTCCCGTCGTCTTTTATGATCATGTTGTGCAATATACAACACGCGTAGACGTATTTTGAAATCTTCTCTGTTGTCACTGGCCGGAGAGGACGGTCAAAAATCTTCCATTTCCCTTTAAGGACGCCAAAAGCTCGTTCGACATCCTTTCTTGCCGCCTCTTGTAGTCTCTTGAATTTCTTTTCCTTCTGATCGACTGGATGCCGAAATGCTTTAACAAACGTGGACCAGTTAGGATAGATGCCATCGGTGAGAAGGTATCCACGTTTGTAGAAGCGCCCATTTACAGTAAATGAAGTGTTTGGCGCCGTTCCATTTCGCTCGGTTAGATACAACGGCGACTGATTCAACACATTGATATCGTTGTTCGAACCAGGAGGTCCAAAAAATGCATGCCAAATCCACAAATCTTGCGAAGCAACACACTCAATCATAATAGTCAGAACTCTATGATCACCCCTCGTGTATTGTCCTTTCAACCGTTTAGGACAATTTCTCCACTCGACATGTGTACAATCAAGGCTACCAAGCATTCCTGGAATGTGATGCTTGTCTTCGTGCGCCTGTTGCACTAGTGCAATGTCGTGAGCTGTCGGCGCCCGTAAGAACTCACGCTTATATAAAGCAATGATCGCTTCACAAAACAATTCAAGTGACTCACGTGAAGTTCTTTCAGCCATGTATAAATTGTCATCAAAGTTATCTAGAGGTTCACCTGTTGAGAGTTGTTTAATTGCTGATGTGCATTTTTGTATCGCCGTGAAACTTTTTTTGCCCCTACCATCGAACCCCTCTTGAAAGTACTCGAAATTCAATATCACCAACAATTTTTAAAAACAAACGGCGACTCATGCGAAATCGATGACGAAAAATATGCTCGCCCCACTTTGGTTCTTCGACGAAATAGTCTCCCATTAGTCTTTCGTGAGCTTCTATCCGGTTTCGTTCAATATGCGTCCGGGTATCGACAGAGTTTGCCGAGTCTTCAAGCTCGTCCAACGCGGCTTCAAAAAATGCAAAAGAACTACCCGTCGAAAAATCGGGAAGCAAAAGTGGTTCGAAATTATCGTCGGAAGACGAAGATGAAGATGAATACATTGTTTGGAATGAATTTGAATGTGGAAGTGTTGTTTAAAATGAAAGAAGCATGTTGTATATATAGGATTTATAAAAGGAAAAAATAATAATAATAAATAAATAAATAAAAAGTTATTACACTAATGGTCCCTGTAACGACTCTATTGTTTAAAAGGTAAAAAAAATATATATATAATAATAATAAATAAATAAATATATAAATAAAATTACACTATGGTCCCTCTAACGTCTCTTTCGACGGCTTCACTAGAGGGATGCCAACCCGGTCACCAACCCGTTGAAGGAAGCTCGGCAGGGTCGGGGCGGTGTTACCGCCGGTATGGGCGTAACCCGCCGGCTACCCGTCCTCCACTCCGCCTCCTCTAACACCTATTGTAAGGGTGAGAGACTGACAAAACGTGTTAGTTACTGATATATTACGAAATATAATCATCATGCAATGCATGAAAAACTACATATAAATATTGGTGATGTTATCCTAACACCCCCTGTTGGGACCCTATAAATATATAGAGAATAATATTATCATACACCATCGATCCATCAACTATCAAAATCATTACATTAAATGATTTATGTTATATCATCAAGTATCAAAATCATATAATTAACCTCTATTGTACATTTTTTCGCTTAACGATTATCAGTTTAAAAGATATAAATTTATTTTTTTTAATGATGAAAATAACTTTGTTATTTGAAGAAAAAAAATAAAAAAAAAATGAATGAATGGCTGATCACTTGTTATTCAAAATCTTTATTAAAAAATAGATATAATAACTTGTGTCATGATAGCACAAGCTTTTAATCATTTAACAAACTAAAATTTAAATTTGTGATGTTTACCAAACTTATCAATTATTTTATATACAAATAAAATTATTTAAAAAAATCAAATGTGTTCATTTAATAGTACTCCATCCGTCTCAAAATATAAATCCATTTTAACTTTTCAAAGTATTTTTCTTTCAACTTTGACCTTTTTTTTTCTTTTTTTTTTTTTGCGTGTTATATAATACTTGATGCAAAATATATAAATGAATTTATGTTTTAAATGTATTTTTTTTATTATATTTTTCATTAAATATTATATAACATAAAAAATAATTAATGTCAAAGTCGAAATAAAAAGACTTTGAAAAGTTATAATGAACTTATATTTTGATACGGTGAAAATATAAACTTGTGCACCATAGTAAACACAAGTTAGAAAAAAAAATCACAATAGTGACATCGTTTTTAAATCACGCAATTATTAAATTGTGATTAATATGTGACAAAACTAATGTCACGTCGTTGTGGAATACATCACAAGCCAATGAGAAATCAAACAAGCTTTTTTTTCAATGAACAACTGTAGTTTATAGGAGAAGAATGGGATGGTAGCCCCCACACGGTTACGCTAGGCCAAGACTTTGATCATATTGCATTTTCATTCGGGACAAGTTATACAAGCCCCCCCTAATTTTGTTATCCAAGCCCCCTCATGTTTTTTTGATTTTTTTTATTTTTTTTTATTTTTTTTTTATTTTTATAATTTTATTTATATCAAAAAACTATAAACCTGAAAGTACGGAACTGAAAATATAAAGTTTAATATGTCAAACGCTAAAAACTGTCAGAAATACGGAACAGAAACTGACAGAAAACTGTGTTATACTGCAAAGTCAAAGGGATAATCCTTTTGTCCCCTATGATGTGACATCATAGGGGGGGCTTGTATAGTATAACCCTTTTCATTCGTGTAGAAACTATTTTCCTTCTTTCTCTTTTCCAGAAAAAGGTGCTGTTAGGGTACTCCTTGCGGATATGGGCACTTCTAACAAGACAATTCCTCTATGGATATTGGCACTTCATTAAGACTACCGGTATCGGGGTAGTGAGCAACTCAGTGAGCAAGACAAGTCACGCGTGAACCCTTTACACACAAACTCACTCACGTGCGAACTAGGGAAAAAATGCCTCATAATGGTGAGGCTTTAACTTTTCGGTTTGTGTGAAATGTAAGGACCCCTAATTTGGAAGGAATACTTTGTTAAAAAAAAAAAAAAAAAAAAAAAAAAAAAAAAAACACTTACCTCATTACCATTTTATTTACCTATAAATACCATTTAAATTTCAACATTTTTAAACACAACTTCGTATTATATACTCTCTACTGTCAACACCATTTTAACTAACAACGAAAGACTACCCAAGACACTCCACCGACACCCGAAGGAACATTCACTCTCAGAAATACTCTACCGTCAAACCAACAAATCAACTTACGACCACAATCATTCTTTTATAACCAACCTTACTAAAACCAACCATATCGAAACGCATACCCTCAACAAAACGATTTTAGCCAATTCTCCAAACAAAACGCTTTTACCCAATTCTCACAACAAAACGCGTTCTCATTCGACAACCTCAACTACGGCTCACAAACCTATAAGGAGGTGCAAAACTTTAAGGAAGTTTATGAGCAACAATCTACGATTGTCAAAAAATTTCTTTTAACAAAGTTAAGAGATATAAATACCTGTGGACGTCTGAGCGTAAGAGACAAAAAAAGAATAACATACCAGTTTGTTCCACCAACTGTAGATCCCCATCGACACAATTATTCAGAATCTACAAAAGTTCCAAACTTAAACCAAGAACCTGTGATAAACCCGTTAATGGATCATATTCCAAATATTTTCCAAACTTAGCTCAATCTCACTTTGCTCCACCACCACAGTCAAACCATGCTTTTGTCCAGCAACAACATCACTTTAATTACCCTCAACAAACCTCATCGACTCAACTCATTCCATATGATTCGACACAACAATCAATTTACAATCAACTTGTTCTCTATGAAAACACGGATACCATGTTCTACACAAATACAAACAGTGACGAAGATGATGCATTCAACTCTTTGAATGAAGGATTTGCACTCACTGCTCGTGCTTTCAGCAAATTCTCTAACAAATCTAACAATTGTCTCCGCACTTCATCCAGTACAAAGAATCAAGCTGTTGTACAAGATGGACGAGTTGAAATTCAGAATCGTGCTTATGGAAGAACTGGATCTGGAGGTTATATGGGAAATTCAGGAAATGAACAACGGTTTAATGCAGCTAGTGGAAGTAGGAACAATGCAGGTGCTTCTCAGAAAAGGGTTGAAATTGTTGAAACTGAAAATACTGGGTCTGGAAATATAATGGTTAAGTGCTACAACTGCAATAGGAAAGGTCATCTGGCGAATGCATGTCCCAAACCTAGAGTCAGAGGCAGTGAATTTCATAAGCAGACACTACTTCTAGCTTTAAAGGATGAATCAGGGGGTACTCTCACTGAGAAAGAAAACAACTTCATGGCAAATGCATATTCAGATAATGACATGGAGGACTTGGAAGCAAATGCAGTTGTAATGCTCATGGCCAACATGCAGGAACTTCACATGAGTGACACAGGCCCAATATATGATATCGACGGTCTGTCTCAGGTACCTGATCCAACAACATGTCTAATACATGAAATTGTATCACCATCTGCATCTGCATCAAACGAGGAGCAAGTTGTTCAAAATGATTCATTATTATCTTCTCAAGATCTGGGTAAAAGCAAATCACTAATGCTTCAAGACAAACCCGATGACACCCTACAACCACCAAAGACAAAAGAAGAAGAAATTGCACAACTCAGGAAAGCCCTACAAGAAAACAAAGCAAAATATTTGGCTGATATTGAGAAACTCAAGATAAAGAAGAATAGTGAAGGGTCTGGGTCAAAGGTTGTTGAAGATGAAGCCTTGACACAGTCTAATGATGAAACAGAAGCCACGTTGTCTAAATCTGAAAGTGCTTCACTAAGTGAATCTGAGGGTGAATCAGAAGAATCAGACCAACTCATTCACTCACCCTCAGAATTAGATAAAGACAATACTGATGAAGAAAAGAAAGACGATGAAGAAGATGAAGAAAAAGATGATGAAAGTGATGAAGACAATGACAGTGATAATGATAAGGATGACGATAAACAAGACGATGATGATCAAGATGATGACAAATCTGAAGGAGATGATCGTATACCGTCCTCTGTTGATCAACACTCCAAAACCAATCCTCCCTCACCAAAACCTATACCCCAACAAACTGAACCAAGTGAACTTCAAGCTCTTAAGGAACAGCTCAGCACGTTGCAAGCTCAAGTAAAGTCACAGCAACAAGACATCGATGAGTTCAAGACGTATGACGTGTCTCAAGCAATGGAGGATTTGCTCAACAACAACTTACCAAAAGAGATCGGCAAACACCTTCAGGAAACACTTCCATCTCTTATGAAGGAATATGTCAAGAGGAAGCTTGATGGAATAGTTGCTCATCACATTCAAAAAACACCTCTTACTATTCAAACTAAACCATCAAAGCCATCCGCCGAATCAAGTCAATTGCTTGAACCCATCGTCAATGATCCAGAGGAAAGTGATCCTCGCAAAGCATTGATCAAGTTAATGAAGAAAGCTGAAAAGAAAGATGATCCTTGCAAATAGGTCAAGTCAAGCAAACATCGTCGTGATAATTCTGAAAAAGATGACCAAGGAAAGCCGAGTGACAAACATACACGAATGACTAGATCTACGGCTAAACTGCAATCATCCAACATTTAACAAACTGGCGAAGAAGAACTAGTACCACAAGATAGTGGAACATTTGATGATGCTAAACCTCATGATGACATCACACACAACAACGAAGCTGAAGCTATTCCTGAACCACCTACGGATGCACCAATACAACCTATTCCTGAATGGATTGATCCAGCTGCTGAGAAATTTGATTAGTTTGAAGAAATGGTAGATGCATACCCCGATATTCCATAAGACGAAGTTCCTGCAGAAGGCTCAGTTGTGGATTTCACAAAGAAACTTAAGCAAGTGATGAAGATCCAGAAACTACAACTGTCTGACATTGTCAACATCCGAAAAGCATGTTTCTCACAATTCAAGACATCTATTACCTCTCAACTGGAATTCGAATACAACCTTGAACAAGTTACTAGAGGCTTATCTGAGAATTTTATTTGGGATGTTGCAAGATCTTCACATGAACCCGACACATTCAAGTTTCGTGACTATTCTCAACCCTTACCGTTGATTGGTCAAGCTCACAATTCCAAGATCCCTAAAGCATATTTCTTCAATCATGACTTGGAGTACCTGATATATGGGAACACTGATCCAGAGAAACGATATGCTACATCTCTTACAAAGTTCAAGGTTGCTACTTATGTACAAGAATGACTTGACGAACAGATAGGAGACTTGTTCAGCATTTCAATTGCATATTACAATAATGAAGCTGTTCTAGGAGTCTTTCACTGGCCAGAGATGTGCAAATGGTTCTACAAATGGAAACTGGCGTTTACCTAGAAACACAAGGTAAACTACAAACACAAGATCCTTTCCATCAAGAGTGCTAAAACATAATCAAAATATGGATACAACTTTCTGACAAAGATCACGGTTCGAAGACAAGATGACAAGGAGTACTCGTTCAATGAAGCAGACAATCCTCATTTGAATCTCAACGATATTGAAGATATGTACTTGCTTAAGATACAAGGAAAACTCGGGCATCTCCCTGGCAGCCTTCAATACAAAATCATCAACTCCTTACTTCTTTTAATCCGAAGAATAGTAATAAACACAAGAGTCGAAGATGTTCACCTCGGTGTTGAAAGTTACCAGAAGAAACTTAACCTCATCAAACCTGATCTTAGACCTCTGGGAATCACAGAAAAGAAGCCATATTCTTTCATCAAAAGACCATTTGGAGTAGTATAGGTTAGATCTGGGAGACCAAAGTTCATGGGCTACGAAGACATTCACAAGTTCAGTGATGAAACTTTGATACAAGTCAGGTCTGAGCTTGATCATATTCTAGAAAACCATACAGAAGGGCGGAAGCAAGGTTGGTTACTTCACATGACATGGAGACGAAACGATGTGAAGCAGGCAGTCAAGTTCTTAGCACGGATTGACTACAGGCTCAAGCATCGGGTTCAAATGAGAAGATTGGAAAGATATGTGGGGGGAAGAGCTAAATATCCTAACATTCTCACATGCCATCATCCTGAGTAAATCATTGGTATAATTGTCATTTGTTTTTCATCATTCAATATTGCTTATGCATGACTATGGCTTGTGCACATATAACAGTGCACAACCCGTACCTTGTAAAGAAAGGACCCTGAGGTACGCTTCAGTGCCTCAATCCTAATATAAGGAGTGAAAGCTTCTTACTTTTGAGTAGAATTAATCAAAATTTTGATAAGTTTTTTTAAAATTCTGCTCAAAAGAACAAGTATTCCCTCTCGTGTTTAAAACCTCAAAAAGTGATTTCACTTGTTGAGGGGGAGTACTTGAAACAAATCTCTGTTCTAAAACAAAAAGTTCTTGTTAGATTCTTCACACAAACCTCAAAAAAACGTATTTTAATCAAAATATTTTCCAAAAACAATATCAATTTGCTATTTTTGAGGGTGAAGTATGAAATCTCGCATGAGCTCGACTCAGATTTTACCCAAAAATTGACGAAACTTAATTGTCATTAATCGAAAGGACTTGTCCTGGACGGGTAATAATTTCAAGCTGGTTTATCCAGTGATGTAAGCGTGTCTCGAATAGGACTTGTCTGAGTAGAGTGTACCATTTCGAGAGATTTTCTTTGAATATGACCAGGACGGGTAATAATTTCAAGCTAGTCTAACTAGTGATGTAAGCGTGTCTCGAATCGGTCATATTCACTGAAAATTAATCAATTTAAAAGTGCTAACTCCACCCGAGATGTGCAAATTTATATTAAAAAACTTATGAGCACATGTGAAGGGGGAGTATTTTTGAAAAAGCAAAACTCTCAAAGTGTTAACAAAATATGTTTTATAATCATAAACACTTTGAGAGATTTTCAAATAAATGGTTTATGGCAACATATGATAGTCATGGAGTTATAAGGTGACTAAGATTAGGAAATACGTCCTATGATCCGCCAGAATCGGAGGGATCTACCCATGGACAATACCAATAGTCTAGAACTAGAAGTCCTTAGGTATGATTGAAAAAAGGAGTAAAGAAATGAAAGGAGAAATAAGGGGTTGAAGAATTAAAAAGAAAAGTAAATGAAAGGGTGAAAAGAAATAGCCCTCCAAATGTTCAACCTTAGGGCAGAAACCGGGTTCAATTCATATGCTATTGGATGTCACTACGGTGACACCGGTATTGAAGCCAAGCCGTCATAGACCCAGTGACGCACTGCACTAAACCTTCTAGCCACTCAAGTGTCTCTCAAAAGATACTTGTTTCATTTCTCATGGAGAACCCTTCATAATCTATCGACCTCTCACTTCGAGATGAGTTGATATTGAAAAGGAGGCACTCTGCTCCATGCCTCCAATGATTAAAACCAAAATGCCCTAAATCGAGTTTAGAGCCACGAGATACATCAAAATATCTCTTAGGAACACTTAATATTTCTACACTGGTTGTTCAACATTAAGGACACCAGTTGTAAATAACAAGAGTCCTACGCAGATCTTAGTAATCTGCCAAGAACATTCATAAGGGAACTCACAATTGTGATTCTCATTGATTGAGTGGAAATTCCTGCCAGGGTCAACATCAAACAGCCCTGACAGCAGGTCACTTTGGTAATCCCTTGTGGGTTACGCTTAGTGTTCGCGGTGGTTCCAAACGGTCTACAGTCATGGAGTGATACTTCGATATACTACAGCGGCTCACCCTGAATCGTTGATACACTTCGGTGTATCTGTGTAAGCCCTCTTGGGGATATCCGATTCAGGAACGGCCTTGGCAAGGATTAGAGAAAGTTTTCACACTATGCTGTTAACGATCTCGAAGTCCAAACCTGTAAGTGCCAGATGCTTTATTGTTAACTGTTTTGATGCAGGTATTTATGGAGACCAGGAGTTCCACCACCATCATGCTCATACTAACATCACAAAGAAAGTTCTCACAAAGATCAAAGCAAAGCAAACGTTCAAAAGTCAAAGATCGAGGCTAAAGAATGAGAACTACTTGAAGTATAAAGATCAAAGTCAAAAGAAGTATGAGCATAGTGGAAAAGACGTAAAGAAACCAGAATTAAAAGATGTTGATGAAAGGCAGATCACGACATTATCATATCACACATAACAAGAACAAAGAACAAAGATACGAAAGACGTCAAAGCCAAAGAAGCAAAGAAGATGTCAGACGACCTAAGTATTGAAATGACCAACCCTTAGGGGGAGGTTGTTGGGAGTACGTGTAATCATTATGAAGTGTCGGTCATTTAGTATATGTATTAGGTTGTAAATTATAAGGCTTGTATATTTATTACAAGGCCCGCTCATGAAGCAAGCCCATGAGCGGCCTATTACTTGTTATTAGGGCAACGCCCCATATGTAGGAAACACTATAAATACCCTCCCCCTTGAAGGGAGAAGGTATTGGTTCTTGATTAATTAAACTTTCCTTATTATTATTTACATGTTCCATCCATCTCTCTCTCTCTCTCTTACTTTCTCTCTCTAGAATTTATGCCTTGTGTGATAATATTGTGACCTAACACTTTGTCAGGTCCCCGCGGAACCAATTAAGTACACGGACGGAACCTAACATTTGGTTCCGTCCCATCCATGGGTTGCTCAGGCTGTTTGCCTATAAATAGCAAGCCACACATTGATGTTTTCTCATCACTTACGAGCATAAACAACATCATATATTCTTTCATTCAATCTAACTCATTCATATTTCATTTTAGTGAACTTCGTTGTAGCAAGAAGATCAAAGCATTACAAGCTTCAACAAAACGTTACAAGGCTTGTTAGTTTGTCATTGTGTGAATTGTATTTATTCATACATCATTGTTTGTACCAAACCATCATAAATCTCTGATAGTGATCGGTTAGTATTTTAGTCCTCAAAATACTTAGTGTGACGGGAGTTGTTGTACCCTTGTAAAAGAGCTCGACATCTAGCTTTGTGTCAGAAATATTGTAAGCGACGTGTAAAGGTTTTCTTCGCCAGATAAAGGAGCTTGTTAATTAGTGAAGAAAAATCTCGAGTTGGATACTCGGGGAGTGGAGTAGGGCAAGGAAAAAGAGTCCTTGTAGACCGAACCACTATAAACACTCGTGTTGTTGTTTGATCCTTTCTTTCTTGCACTATACTTATTTGTTATTTTGTTTGCATACATTAAGTCATTTCATACAAACCTAACAAAGAAAAAGAAATTAAAAATGGTAAAACTATTCAACCCCCCTTCTAGTTTTCCACAGTGTTGAATAATCATCTTAACTAAACGCACTTTCGACCGGTTTCATAAAGTGCATAAGTTCAGCATGGTTTGATGATGTAGCAGTTAAAAGGATATGGACATCCATTCCATAATTACTCATAACACTTCCCATTGGATGTTCATTTGAAGATTATGCCTCACGAAAACCTTACTAGATAATAGTGGGAAAAAATCTAGTGAAGGGATAAGAATACATAATTCGTTCATATGCTTAGGGATTTGCCTCGTCAGAAACCTTACCAGGAAAACCCAGTGGGGATAAAACTATGGTCAAGGGAGAAAGAGTGCAACAAGTATTTCCTTCCCGTGATGATCACATCACTCCAACTTTTTCAATAACAACGTAGTAAGTGTCTTGATAGAATAAACATGTTTGATTCTCGCATGAACAAAGGTTCTCCACATGTTGTTCATACATCTAGAAGGATTAAACATATGTCATATATCTTATTCAAGTACTTCCTCGTACTTCATAAGTTATGTAGTGCCAACAAATTCAAAGGAAATGATATAATATATCATGTATGACAACTAGCGAGAACTATCAACGTTTTATATAAGCACTTTTATAGCTTCCACATATAGTTTAATATAAAGTACTTTATGTTTTCAACAAATTACAATAGAACATGTTCTATATTAGTGAAGTTGCACTATCTGTGAAACACATATACACCCTTAAGCAACTAATCAAGTGTCTCACATACAAGCAAATAAAATCACATGATAAAAGAGTAACACAAATAAAATCACATGATAAAAGAGTAACACGTATATGACAAACTCAATGACACAAATTGAGTCAACAAAGACATCTTATACTTATATTCAATTAAGCATCATCTTTTTACAGTATTACTCATCCATGATTTCATCTCAACATAATACAAACCGATAAGTATCTTATTAGCCCATGTAATTGATTCAAAAATCTAACACTGTAATATATCTTATTACACATGTATAAGTACTTTATTAAAATTGTCAACCAAGCATGGTTATAATCTATCATTATAACACAAATATATTTCACTTGCATAATATGGCCATAATCCTTCTTTAACCCATTCAAGGCATCTTTCTTGATAACAAAAGCACTCATTTTCATAAAAGCAACCAAATAATCAATAAACTGATAACATTTTTATATATAGGCATTATGAAATATAATCACATGAAATGATATTTTTAAAAGGCACAAGCTTTAGCATCTTAAGACACAACACAATTGTCAATTGTGTCTACTGTTAGGAGAGTCAAAGTCATAAACTCAAATTACACATGGATCCAAGGTCAAGAATACTAACATCTAAAGAATGAATCATGGTTCTTTTTAGTGGTGTCTAAGCCTCAAAGTTAAGTTTTACAAAATCCCATTATTATTAATTGTTGGCGTATGTGTCCGGACGTCACACTTCGTCCGGACCAAGCCTACGTGTCCGAACGTCATATTTCGTCCGGACTATAAACTCACTTCCGGAAATGTCTACTGAAAGGACCGCCGCCATTTACCCACTGAGCAATCCCATCAACCGCCACCACGCCGCCATCCCAGATTTCTTGGTATTGTGTTCCCCACGTGATCTGACACCTCCCTACTAGGATAGGCATAGGTCGGCTTGCTTAGTCCTAGGGCAAACAGGAAACAGGTGTGGGTAGTATAAATACCCACACCTCATTTATGATTCACAACTAATTTTTACCCATAGCATTTACTCTCATTTACTATTCACCCTTCATACTATCACATACTTACTCTCATGCCAGTGGTTGGTCTTGGGATAAAACCCAGGGCGAGTCTAACGTGCGTGTTTCTTGTGTGTAGGAGCTCGTATCATCCGGAGGAAACGTTCCGAAGGATATTACACAGAAGTTGGACCCATCTACAAAGTTTTACTTCAACAAATTGGCGCCATCCATGAGACCCGCTATTCAATCTACCCAAGTATTAGAATGGCTGGTCCTTCTTTTCGAACGCCCGAAGACGAAGAAGACGGGCCCAACAATAATCATAACCAGCATGACAGTGACCGCTCGGCCGATGACTCTCCCAGTCTCCAAGATTTAATCCTTGGCCAGGTGGCATCACTGACGGAACTGATCAAGAAACATAATGCGCAAGGCGGAAGCATTCTTAGGCCAATACGGCTTGATTTTAGAGACGAAGAAGATAAGAGTCGGGGAAAGGAGAAAGTAGACGAAGGGAAGGAGGATGACCTTCACAAACCTTTCAAGGAGGTATCGAGGTCGCCGTTTACTCGCCGAATTGTGGAGTTCTCTGGTCCGAACCACATAGTGCCACTGAACATGAAATTATATGAAGGGTCAACGGATCCGAATGATCACCTCACCAGATTTACAGGAGCAGCAAACCAGGGGGAATGGCCGATGCCAGTTTGGTGTCGCATGTTTCAGCAAACATTGAACGGAGCAGCCGGAGGATGGTTCGAATGGTTGGAACCAGGAAGTATTGATAGCTGGAATGAGTTGAGGGAACAATTCTCAACAAGGTTTGCTCTCCGAAAAAAATGTACAAAAGACCCGATGGAGATTACAAAAATTGTTCGGCGAGCTCATGAATCCCTTCCGGATTTTAAAGAAAGGTGGACGGACGAGGCTAGCTACATCAGCGGAGTACCGAAAATTGTTGGGAATTAAATGTTCTGAAGATTAGTATTGGGAATTAAATGTTCACAAGGTTAGTACTGCTCACGATATAACTAACAGTACTAACTGCTAAGTTAGTACTGCTAGTGCAAAGAAGGTACTGCTGGTGCATAAAGGAAAATTCTCTAAGTGCCAATACTACTGCTAGTATATTTCATACTATTGCTAGTGTTGGAAATTCTACTGCTAGTGCAAGAATACTACTGCTAGTGTATCAGATACTGCTGTTGAAGTGACTCATACTACTGCTGAATGGATAAGAATGAAAAAGATATTTTGTGTATAAAATTCAAATATATACGGTAGATAATATCTTAGATATGTGATCAGTCAACAAGTTGAGAACACAGAACAAGTTGTTTCTTTGCTACTGACACACATAACAAGCAAGTAGTTTGACAAGACTTATCCAAATTGTAAAGATCTCATTTGTTCTATAAAAGGGAGATCTTAGCTTAGATATTAAGTGTGTCACGATGTGAACACCAAAAAAGTGTGTGTATGGGAAAACCAGTCTTAGGGTTTGGGTAGAAACCGCCTGGTTTTTAGTTTTGTTTAACCTTAAGGATCTTATGATTCCTTGTTAGTATAGCTAACACGTTCTACACTTGATCACTTAGAATTATGGTTAATATTGTTAGTCATCTCAAGGATCTTAGTATCCCTGTTACAGTTCATTGATGTAACCGTATTATGAAAAGTAATATTGAGATGATGTGGAGAAAGTTTGGCAAAACCTTGGTGTGATAATATTGATTCTATGTTTGAATATTCCACCTATATTATCATGTTCTCTAGATCAAGGTCTAAACAGCCTAGAGTCAAAAACGGTCCAAGAACTTATAGATGATAGCGAATCATGAGTTCTGTCAGGTGGTATCAGAGTGGGAGGCTCTCGATCTAGGGATTCTACAAAGTTTTGTGGAAGAAGAAGGAAGAAAAATTCAATTTTGGTTTATTTTTGCAACTTTCTGCAGAGCAATTTTGCAAAGGCTATAGCTCATTCGTTAACCGTTGGATCGGGATAAAATTTTTGTTGAAGGTTCTTGGCATATCAAGGAAGATTTTCACAAAAGGGATCTTCAATCTGAGCTTTAGATCGAAAGATATACATCATTGAAAAGTGCTATAGAAACAGTTAAGGTATGGTTGAATTTTGGTTTTCTTTCAAGGAATACACACACAGAGGGGAAGAACACACACACAGAGATGATGGATTATGTTCTTAAAGGTTTTAATGGCTCAAATTTATTTTCTTATTGGCCAAAAGGAATACTTATTGCTTAATTGACGATGAAGTGGAATTTTTCAAGGTTGTGTTTTATCATACCTTTTGAAATAAGGTAACTTGTTCGTTCGTTCAAGTGACTACGAATTGACAGACACTTAAAGGAGTTACATTGTAGTGCTCAGTGTCTCATAGAAGATGAGTTAATTTTCAAGAGATTGCGGTCTCCCTATACATCGATTTGGGTATACGTTCAAAGTCAGTTTTAGTACAAGATATACGACACAAGGTTGATTTTTTCTACTTCAGCATCAAATTGCAATTTGAGAGTCTTTGGTTCAAGAAGTGCATGAGTCTAGTAAAAGCATCATCATTTGCTTCAGTCAGTAAGATAATTAATCTTGCAGAACAAAGGAAAGGTCAGATCAAGAGTCTGACTATGTAGTGTTTGAAAGATCTTCACAATCCTCATTTAATTCAGAAGAAACTTGATGATTTGGGATAAATCACAAGTTTAGGGGAGGATTGTTGGGAATTAAATGTTCTGAAGATTAGTATTGGGAATTAAATGTTCACAAGGTTAGTACTGTTCAAGATATAACTAACAGTACTAACTGCTAAGTTAGTACTGCTAGTGCAAAGAAGGTACTGCTGGTGCATAAAGGAAAATTCTCTAAGTGCCAATACTACTGCTAGTATATTTCATACTACTGCTAGTGTTGGATTTTCTACTGCTAGTGCAAGAATACTACTGCTAGTGTATCAGATACTGCTGTTGAAGTGACTCATACTACTGCTGAATGGATAAGAATGAAAAAGATATTTTGTGTATAAAAGTCAAATATATACGGTAGATAATATCTTAGATATGTGATCAGTCAACAAGTTGAGAACACAGAACAAGTTGTTTCTTTGCTACTGACACACATAACAAGCAAGTAGTTTGACAAGACTTATCCAAATTGTAAAGATCTCCTTTGGGTAGAAAACTAGTCTTAGGGTTTGGGTAGAAACCTCCTGGTTTTTAGTTTTGTTTAACCTTAAGGATCTTATGATTCCTTGTTAGTATAGCTAACACGTTCTACACATGATCACGTAGAATTAGGGTTAGTATTGTTTGTCATCTCAAGGATCTTAGTATCCCTGTTACAGTTCATTGATGTAACCGTATTATGATAAGTAATATTGAGATGATGTGGAGAAAGTTTGGCAAAACCTTGTTGTGATAATATTGATTCTATGTTTGAATATTCCGCCTATATTATCATGTTCTCTAGATCAAGGTCTAAACAACCTAGAGTCTAAAATGGTCCAAGAACTTATAGATAATGGCGAATCATAAGTTCTGTCAGAAATCATGAGGATCTCCGCCTTCATGGGTGCACACAAATGTCTGGCTCTTGCCAAGAAGTTTTCCGACAGGGTGCCATGCACGGTTACGGAAATGGTTACCAGAGTAGACGATTTCATAAGGTCAGAAGAAGCATATCATAGTACGGAGTTGCCGAAGGGCGAAGGTTTTGATTCAAACAGAAAGGGAAGCCAGGGTTTCAGAAACGAAAAGCCACGAGGGGATAGCCGAAATGATTACCGCCAAAATGATGTGTACCACCCTTATGTTGCTCCCAGGAACAATTACAACCGTAATGACCACCCCCATCCGGATTACCACCGAAACGAGCCCCCTAGGCAGGGTAATCATCGCCCTGGTTTGGAATCATTCATAAAAACCCCCAGGGAAATCCTGGCTACGGAGCACCACCTAAACCTGCCTCCCCCTCCCCCGACTGGCAGTAGGCCGCGGAAGGAAAATATGGATAAGTTTTGTGATTACCACAGAGAGAAAGGGTATCTTACTAACGACTGCTTCCAGTTAAAGAAACAACTCGAGATTGCATTGGAGTCCGGAAAACTAGACCACCTTCTAAAAGATTTCAGGCAGCGGGACGCTGGGAGGGGTAGAGACCAACCAAGAAGAAATGATACGGGGAAAGCCAAAGTGATCAACATGATAAGGGGTTTGCCGGAGAGTAGGAAGAGAAGATACGGGGGTTACGATGAAGGTTGGATGAATGTCCCAATAGTCTTTCCTCCCATCGTGACGGGGGATTTGTCGGACGAACCTCTCATCATTGAAGGCGATATTGAGGGATACCTAGTCCGACGAATATATGTCGATGAGGGGTCATCCGTAAACGTTATGTATGAACACTGTTTCAATAACCTCAGCTCGATTATAAGAGTCAGGCTAAAAGAGACAAGCACTTCTCTTGTGGGTTTCTCTGGGGAAACGAGTAGACCGCTGGGCAAGATTGAATTGGAGGTATGTTTTGGCGATCACGGTATGTTCCGAAGGACGACCATGTTATTTTGTGTGGTGCAGTCTCCATCGCCCTAAAACGTGATATTGGGAAGAACCAGGTTGAAAGAACTAAAAGCCATCCCTTCGACAATCCATTCTATGATTAAGTTTCCCACACCGAAGGGAGTGGCAACTTTGGCGGCACGCTCGGCCATGGTACTGGAATGCAGAAGACTGAAGGAAAAACAAGAGGTAGATATACCACAAGAGGCAGAAATTGTCAATCCAGAAGTAGATAGGACGGAGGAAATTTTGGTGAATCCTGCGTATCCCGAACAACCGGTCACCTTAGGAACAGGATTCTCGAGGGAATGCCGGAAACATTTGATCGAACTATTAAGGTAGAATAAGGACGTGTTCGCGTGGCAGCCTTCGAATATGACCGGAGTTCCATGATGCCTGATCAGGCATCATCTGAATGTTAATGTTTCTGATACATCGGTAGCTCAAAAGAAACGTAACTTGTCCTCAGAGAAAAATCAGGTGGTGCTGAAAGAAGTGGATGAATGGTTGAAAGCTGGAATTGTTAGGCCGCTCCAGTACCCCACTTGGATCTCCAACCCTGTACTGGTAAAGAAGTGTGATGGAAGTTGGCGCATGTGCATCAACTTCAAGAATTTAAACTCCTCCTGTCCGAAGGACTACTATCCGCTACCGGAAATTGACTGAAAGATTGAATCAGTGGTAGGATTCAGATACAAATGTTTCTTGGATGCGTATAAAGGTTACCATCAAGTCCAGATGGCGGAAGAGGACGAAGAGAAGACGGCGTTTTACACAGAGCAGGGAACTTATTGTTACACAAAAATGTCGTTCAGTCTAAAGAACGCCGGAGCAACTTACCAGCGGCTCGTTGATTCGGGCTTCCAGAGTTAGATCGGAAGAAATCTGGAAGCTTATGTGGACGATATGGTAATCAAAAGTAAAGGAGAAAAATAGATGTTGGCAGTCATTGCTGAAACCTTCTATAATCTACGGAATATTAACATGAAATTAAACCTGAAGAAATGCTCTTTCGGCGTTGAAAAAGGAAATTCTTAGGATACATGGTGACCTCCGAAGGCATAAGGGCGAATCCAAATAAGATAAAGGTAATACCAGAAATGAAATCCCCAGCGACTCTGAAGGAAATGCAAAGTTTGAGCGGCAAGTTAGCGGCCCTCAATAGGTTTTTGGCAAGGTCTGCCGAAAGATCCCTTCCGTTCTTCGAGACGTTGAAAAATATCACCAAGGAGAATAAGGAGGAATACAAGTGGACTAAAGAAGCTGAAGAGGCATTCCAATCCCTCAAGAAGCTAATACTGGATCTCCCATCCTTGTCTACACCCAAGGCAAAAGAAGTTTTGTATGTTTACCTCGTAGCGGCGAAGGATGCTGTCAGCGCGGTTCTGTTAACCGAAAGGGAGGGAAAACAATTGTCTGTTCACTATGTGAGCCAGACGCTACAAGAGGCCGAGAGAAATTATGCTCCAGTCGAAAAGCTAGCGTTATCTCTATTGCACATGTCCCGAAGGTTAAGAAGTTATTTCGAAGCTCACCCTATCCAAGTCATAACGGATCAACTGATAAAGCAAATTTTGAATAAGCCAGAAGCATCTGGAAGGCTAGCCAAGTTCGCCGTGGAGTTGGGGGCTTACAATATAACTTATGTACCGAGAAATGCGGTAAAGGGACAAGTTTTGGCGGATTTTATCTCGGAAATTCCCGTCGGAGCGAAGGAATCGCATCTGAGAAAACCGGAGAAAGAAATCCATGATATCTCCGATCCGGAGGAATGGATATTGTACACGGACAGGGCATCTAACAAGAAAGGGTCCGGAGCGGGTCTTGTGTTGATCGGACCCTGTCAAACCGAACACACACATGCTCTCTGCCTAAATTTCAAAAGCACCAACAATGAGGCAGAATACGAGACACTTCTGGCTGGCCTGCGGCTCTCCATAAAAATGAACGTGGAAGCTCTGGAGGTCAGGGTAGACTCTAAATTGGCCGCAAGTCAGATAAACGGAGACTTCACAGCAACTAAGGAGAGTATGATACAATACTTTGCAAAGGCAAAGGAGTACATTGGCAGTTTCAAAAAATTCAAAATTTACAACATACCGAGGACGCAAAATCAAAAGGCGGATGTGCTAAGCAAGTTAGCCTCGGTAGCTTTTAATCACCTAACCAAAGAGATTCTTGTGGAAGTGTTGGAAAAGCCTTCAACCGAAGAAAAGCAGATAGGGGCAATTGTAGAAGAAGAGGAAGATAATTGGATGACACCTATCATCCGATGCCTGGAAGGAGGTGTATGGCCGGAGGATCAGAGTGAGGCAAGGGCGTTAAGGATGAAACTTCCCTAGTATGTGATGGAGGATGGTGTGTTATTTAAAAAGTCATACCTAAGTCCCATGTTAAGGTGCGTGGGTCCGCTGCAAGCAAATTATATCGTCCGGGAAGTCCATGAAGGAGTGTGCGGAATGCACTCTGGACCAAGGTCGGTGGTGGCCAAATTGATGAGGCAAGGTTATTATTGGCCGACCATGCACAGAGACGCTTGGGAGGAAATTAAAAAATGTGACTCCTGTCAGATTCATGCTCCAGTTCCGAAACTACCAAAAACTATAATGACATCCATTATGGCACCGTGACCCTTTTAGCAATGGGGAATGGACGTGTTGGGTCCTCTGCCGGAGGCTCCGGGGAAAGTAAAGTTTGTTATTGTGGACGTCGACTACTTTACAAAATGGATAGAGGCGAAACCCCTCGCCAAAACGACAGGCAAAGGTGTGAAGAAATTCATATGGGAAAACATCGTTTGTAGGTTCGGACTGCCCGGTATAATAGTTACGGACAATGAAACGAACTTCGTCAATGATCCGTTCAAGACCTGGTGCGAGAAGTTAAAAATCAAGCAGATAAACACGGCGGTAGCACATGCTCAAGCAAACGACCTGGTCGAAAGGGCCAACAAGAGCCTGATGCATGGTATAAAAACCAGACTGGGAAGGGAAAGAACCGGATGGGTTGACGAATTGCCGAATGTTCTATGGGCCTTCCGGACCTCTTTAAAAACAAGTAATGGAGAGACCCCCTTTAGTTTAACATACGGAAGCGAGGCTGTCATCCCGGCCGAAATTGGAATGCCCACCAACCGTACCATGCTTTACAATCCAGAAGATAATGAAGAGCAGCAACGTTTAAACCTGGATTTGCTACATGAAAGACGAGAGATGGCAGCTATTTGGGAAGCAAAGTATAAAGCTAAAGTCGAGCAGTATTACAACCAAAGGGTGCGTTCGGTAGCATTTAAAGTGGGAGACTTTGTGTACAGGAGGAACGAAGCTAGCAGGGTCGAGAACCAGAGAAAGTTGGGACCTAACTGGGAGGGTCCATACCAAATAATCGAGGCCTACCATAACGGTTCATACAAGCTCCAGACAATGGATGACCGAGAAGTACCCCGGACTTGGCACGCAATGAACCTGCGGAATTGTTTTATGTAAAAGTTGTAAACCGAAGTTCACTAATATTTATGGCAATCCTTAGTTTCCCAACGACAAGGGGAACAATTTTCCAATATAATTATGTTATATATTCTATGATTACGTTATGATGAAATTGAAACGGATAGTGGAAAACACTCCGGCTCTAAGGAGCGGATCGTGAAAACACTCCGTCGGCAAATTGAAACGGATAGTGGAAAACACTCCGGCTCTAAGGAGCGGATCGTGAAAACACTCCATCGGCAAATTGAAACGGATAGTGGAAAACACTTCAGCTCTAAGGAGCAGATCGTGAAAACACTCCGTCGGAAAATTGAAACGGATAGTGGAAAACACTCCGGCTCTAAGGAGCGGATCGTGAAAAAACTCTGTCGGCAAACTAAAACGGATAGTGGAAAACACTCCAGCTCTAAGGAGCGGATCGTGAAAACACTCCGGCTCTAAGGAGCGGGTCGTGAAAATATTCCGTCGTCAAATATATAAACAAAATTCAAATACTTGAACGAGAAATATAAACAACCTCAACAAATTGGCGACAATACAAAAACATCACATCACCGGTCACGAATAGATTAGCATACAAAAAATATATATTCAATTACAATTTTATTTGGTTACATTCATCTAACAGAAAAAATAAGAGAAGCTAAGGAGCTTTCTCTGCGGTATCCTTTACACCGGATGAAGTTCCGGCCTGTTGAACGGGGGGCACTTCTTTCAGAACCGCAGTCTTGGTCTTGGGAGCAGGTATGTCAGGGAAGAGGTTCATCAGATCACCAAGGGGAAGACGGTAAGATTCCGAGAGCTTCCGGATATACGGATAATCAGCATCAAATAGCTTACGGTACTCCGCCTTCCATATAGCCGGAGCCTCCATGTTGATGTTCTTGATCTTCTGGACAAGTCTTTGAATGTCATCCTCTTTGCGTTCAGCCTTAACGCCATCCATAAATCCAGCGGTGTACGATAAACTGTAAACCTTTCCCATACTCTTTTTATACTCAGCACTGTTAAACAACCTACGGCAAGCGGCCGGAATCAAATCCTTTACAGTGTTATGATGAACCACTTCCGGCTGAGCGACCTCCATAACCAGTTGTTTCTTCTCTCCCTCCAACCTCTCAACAGCCTGGGTTTTTTCGGCCAGTTCCTGCTCCAGCTTCCTGATTGTTTCAACCTGAGAAGCGGACGAACGCATCCATTCGTTCCTGTCCTTCTCCATTTCATCCAGCTGATCAGCCAAACCCTTCTCCCGGATCGAAGAGGCATTATGCTCATTCTCCATTTCTTTCTCCAAGGCCCTTAACTCCTTCAACACCTGATCAAATTTTCTAGCCTGTTCATCACGCTCCTGCTCGGCAGTTGCTAATCTCGCAGATAAGGAGCTGCAGCCCTGAAGAGCATGGTCCAACTCCCGATACTCAGTAATGAGCTGCGTAAACCTATGCAGCAGCTCGGCCTGCAGGACAACCCCGGATCTAGCGTTCACATAAGCCGAATGGACCAACTGACTGTTGTTCAGTTCCTCAAGAGCGGCCCACTCGGCGGGGGTAGCAAGATGCGACATCATCTCACGACAAGCTCGGAAAGAGTCGAACTGAACATCATCCGTGAGGGACCAAGCCGGAACATAATGGCCACTCCCTTCGGAAAGATTGTCATCTGCAAAAAAAAAAAAAAAAAAAAAAAAAAAAAAACCCAAGTCAGAACAAGGCAGATAGTAGCGACGAATGCTACAAGGATAAGTATATACCTCGCCCAGCCGAATGATATTCTTCAGAAGGCTCTCTAGAGCTATGCAGACGATGTTGGGAGTGTGTGGTATGAGCCGAATGATCTCAAAAAAAAAGAAAAAAAAAGAGGAGATTGAGGAAGGAAATAATAATAAGAAAACAAAAAAGATATAGAGGGTGTTTCTTACCGTCAGAGGGAGGCTGTTGGGTATGCGCCTGAGTTTCCTCATCAAGTCGCTCCTCTGGATGCTCCTCTGGATTCTTCTGAAGGAAATTCTCAGTTTCAGCCGTTTCTTCTTCCGGGTGAACTGTCCCTCCTTCACCTTCCGGTCGGGGTCCTTCACCACCCGACGGCTCCTCTTCAACATTCAAAACGTCCTATGGCTTAGCCTGGTTGAGGGGAGTGGCGTCAACAGTATGATCAGAGTAAATATTTTCCTCATGGACTTAACTCTTTTTCTTCCTCCTCTTTGGAGCGGTAGTTGGACCCTCAGCGTTCCTCTTCTTACTCACCGGCCCACTCTCCTGCTTTTTTCTTTCTTTCTCCTCCTTTGCAGCAACCACTTCCGGATCAGGCCTCTCAACAATTTTTTAAAGAGGAGTCTTCTCGAGGACCGAACTTCCTGGGACCAACGGCTCAGTAGTTCGGATCGGTCTCTCATGCCCCTCCGGAAGAGGATCCCCCTTGCTGACCTCGGTTCCTTCCCAGTCTGGAAGCTCCAAATACTCCGACATAGTAATAACTACAAAAAAGAAAAAGGTAAGATCAAGACGAGAAATAACAGGCACTGCATATTATTAAGTCAAGAAAATATTGTATTACCATGCCCCTCGGCATCCTTTAGAACGACCTCGTATCCCGGATGCTTGAAGACATTAGAGAGACCCGTCATCCTTTAGAACGACCTCGTATCCCGGATGCTCAACGTCTGTCAGAATGCGTCTCCGGAAACTCATCGGTGACTTTAGAATCTTTATGCCTCTATGGCATAGCATCCAGAATTGCCCTCCGGTCTATCAGAAAGAAATGGTCCTTCCAATGTTTCAACCCGGAAAGAACCTCCTCAAAGCATTTCTTGGCCCTTCTCCCAGTTCGGTTTTCAAACGAAAACCAATGGCCTTGCTTACACAATCTATAAAAGACTCTGAACAAGGGAACAGTTGGCCGGACATCCAAACTATAGCAACGGATCTCAAACATTATCACCCTGTTCAGACCTATCGGAACAAGCTGGGAGATATGTACCCGGAAGTATTGTATTATCGCCAGTAAAAATGTGGAGAAAGGTATCCTAACACCCCCTATCCTCAACTGGTGAACGTAAATGCCTATCTTATCGTCCGGCAACTCATTCATAGTCATATCATCCAGGGGAAGGGTGGGTCGTAAATCCGAAGGGACACCGAAATCTAAAACCACATCATCTAATTCTCTTTGCATCATTTTAGACGTATGTACGTGCATATCAAACTTAGGGACGACCCTACTGGACGAGAGTCCAGGTTTACTAACTAATGGAGGGTTCTCCGGTATGTTCATCTCAGCGGCCATAACTAAAAGGATGTTGGGGAATGAATACGAAAGATAAATACAAAAGAAGAATAAAACGCACCTCTCGAAAACCCTTAAAGATGTTGCACAAGAAACGTCCGGTAATAGCGAGACATAAAACTTCGAGAAAAAAGAAAAGAAATAAATAGTGAAAAGTGAAAAAATGAAGAGGGTAAAGCGGTATATATAGGGAAAACCTAGAAAGACGCGAAAACATCGCATCAGTCTGTACGTCCCTGACGTGGCTGAATGTGGTGCGTTGGATCCCTATGGTAAAATTGCACGTGGCATAGAGCTGTCCATGGTAAAATAATATTATGTTTATTTGGCCCATGGGCCTGGAAGTCAATCAGCCCAACAAGGTTTAACAAGCCCCTTCATCCATCCGGACAACGCTTACATAAATTGATTACGCGACAAAGACAGAGAAAGTACCAGAAGACGCAAGTTCTTAAGTATTGCACTATCGACTCAAGGCCGATACTCCAATACTAGGGGGGACATGTTGGTGTATGTGTCCGGACGTCACACTTCGTCCGGACCAAGCCTACGTGTCCGGACGTCATATTTCGTCCGGACTATAAACTGAATTCCGGACATGCCTACTGAAAGGAATGCCGCCGTTTACCCACTGAGCAATCCCATCAACCGCCGCCACGCCGCCATCACAGATTTCCCAGGATTGTGTTCCCCACGTGATCTGACACCTACCTACTAGGCTAGGCATAGGTTGGCTTGCTTAGTCCCAAGGCAAACAGGTAACAGGTGTAGGTAGTATAAATACCCACACCTCATTTATGATTCACAACTAATTTTTACCCATAGCATTTACTTTCATTTACTATTCACCCTTCATACTATCACATACTTACTCTCACGCCGGAGGTTGGTCTTGGGATAAAACCCAGGGCGAGTCTAACGTGCATGTTTCTTGTGTGTAGGAGCTCGTATCATCCGGAGGAAACGTTCCGAAGGATATTACACAGAAGTTGGACCCATCTACAAGGTTTTACTTCAAAATTAATCATAGAGGTACATGGTTGTTTGGTGGTCAAAATAGAGATTAGAAAATTGATACTATCAAATCTGATAACCAAACTATGACATATATCACAGATGGCATTTCAACATTACTACTACTATGTACGTAAGAATGCTAAACAGATGGCATGAACAACAAACACATGACTTAACTATACACACTTAGCTAGTGAGATCCAAGATAGTTAAACGAAACCACAACTACTATACCATATGTATTTTCATGATAGGGTATTAAACGATAAATTAAGTGCAAGATAGACATATGCATAGGGACTTCGTGATGGGTTGGGATAGCCATCATACTTATCAATTGTTTAGGATATGTGTTTAGGATAAGTATTTGTTATGTTTTAGGATAAGTCTTGTGTTTGTGTGAGTTATCACAAAACTAGTATTTAAGGTCATGTCATTAATGAAAAGTAATCAATCAAGTTTAAAGATCAAAATATCTCTCATTCTTTTCTTCTACTTTTATGACGAAGCTCGCATCACGCTTGAAGGGGTGCCTACTATTGATACTACCTTAACGGGTCGTATTAATTGGTGCTTTCATTTAAAGTCCTCATTGAGAGGGCTACCAAATTAGTGTTCCAATCAAAAAAAAAATTAAAAAAAAATAATATATATATATATATATAATATATATATATATATATATATATATATATATGTATATATATATATATATATATATATATATATATATATATATATATAGTAAATTACACTGTTAATCCCTGTGGTTTGGGCCAAATCCCTACCACAGTCCCTGATCATTTTTTTTTGCTTTTTTCATCCTTATGGTTTTAATTTTGCACACCATCCATCCTTATCACAAACGACCGTTAAATCTGCCTGTTAAACCCAACCACGTCCCCCCACGCGAGGGTATATTTGTCTTTTCTCACTTGCCTCATTTATTATATAGTACTACGTGTTTAATAAGTCAACTACTACCTTTTTTCAAACCCACACACAAATCCAAATCCAACTATATCAGATCAAATCCCAACCAGGAACATCACACAATCAACCAAAGTCAAAAATCAAACCACAAATCTCGTAACACATATCCACAGTCATAATTATAAAACCTTACTATCACATGGTCCATATGAAGCCAAAAACCCAACTTAGATTTCGTTTTCTAATATGTTTAAGAAATCAAAACACACAAATCCACAAACCAAATATCTTAATCTGTCTAAAATCAAAATACTTCAAAGTTTGCTATGACCCATTTACTATTCACACAAATCCCTTCAAATCTTCTAAAAGCTGATACAAAAAGCAATACGAAAATCCTAGAAAATGTTGCGGTTGTGTTACCGGAGTTGTAGTGCCGACAGTATTGGGGGTGGGGCAGACATACGGTGGTGGTGGTGGTGTTACCGATGGTGGGATGGGAACTTAAATTAGAAATGGGTTGCGGTGGTATTATGTTTAGAGAAGAGTGACTTAGATTTAGTGAGAGAAAAAAGATGTGATTGGCAGTGGTGGTGGAGGCGGCGGTGGCGGTGGTTGGCCGGCAGCGGTGGTCTGTTAATTTCAAAAGAGAGATAAGAGAGATGGTTTGAGTGTTTGTGAGAAGAAGAGGGGGTGTGGTAGTTTGGTTGACCATATATGAGTGAGATGTGCTTTGCACAACAAGGCATAATGGGAATGACTATTTTACCCTCGTGTGCATGTCACATGAGGGTTTTAACGGGCAGATTTAACGGCCGTTTGTGATAAGGATGGACGGCGTGCAAAATTAAAACCATAAAGATGAAAAAAGCAAAAAAAAAAAAAAGATTAGGGACTGTGGTAGGGATTTGGCCCAAACCACAGGGACGAACGATGTAATTTACTCATATATATATATATATATATATATATAATATATATATATATATATATATATATTATTCATCGATCACTATTCATGGCTACTGTTCACGAAGTACTGTTCATCGGTACTATTCATCAGAAATTTTTTTCTGTTCTTCGAGATATTGTTCATGGCGTCGGGCAGCAGTGATCTGGACGCACTATCTAAGCTCTTGCAAATGGGTACCGTGGCCGAATATCATAGTGAGTTTGAGGTACTTACAAATCGAGTAACGGGGATTTCTAAAAACTTACTTAAATTGTTTTATATCTCTGGACTTAAACCGGTTCTACAATGTGAACTCTTAAGGTCAAACCCAGCAACTTTAGATGAAGCTTTTTTATTAGCTCACTTAATGGAAGCACGTTTCTCGAACCAATGGCCGGCTACAACCAGCGCTATACTTAGTGGATATCAAAAGAAAGCATCTGATTCTTCTACAACATCAGAAGTTGCACCAAAAGTTGTACCAAAAGCTACTATTGCCGCTGTCACAGTTACAAAGATTGAAGAGACTGTTAAGTTTTACATTCCAGAATCAGAAGAAAAAGAGAATCGAACGAAGCCGAAAAAGAGGAATAAACAACCGACATTGGGATTGACTGAATTCGCAGATAGAACAGGAATTAAAGTGGTGCCATTGTTACCAATTGAGCTTGAGAACAAGTTGAAAGAGAAAACAGAAATGTTTAGGAAACGTCTCAAAATGTGGGATCCCGGAATTAAGAGTGTTTTTCACGACAACACCTTGAGGGCAAGGTGCTTTTGAAAGAGTGACGAATGATATGGGTGATGTAATAATAAAACAACATATCAAATATATAAACGCAGCGGAATACATCACCAACAAGGATCCATATAGCCATATGATCAATCAAATTAATTAAACAAACAAGTTATACCTTTGAAGCGTGATCCGGGAGTCACCACCAAGCACTATGAATCGAATGGAATAAGAACCACAAGTGACCAAGAGAGATCACCTCTATGATGTGTCCACACTACACTTCACCATATGCCAATGGATGATAGTCCCTTAACCACCGTAACCCTTCTAGTCTTCTTTGAATAAACAAGATACAAAGAAGAGATGTACAAAATAAAAACCTAGGTTTTCTTTTGAATAGTGCCGTGAGTTTTTGATGAGAGATTGGACCAGAATCTTTTGTGATTGATATGCAAATTATATAGAGATTAACTTTCATATCTTTTACCAAATATTCAAAAATCAAATCCTCTCATTTACTCCCTCTATGGCCGGCCTTCTAATGGGCTCAAATGGGCTCCCCATTTGTTTTCCAAGTCCAATAGACTAAGTCCATTACTTAGTCATTAGAAGTCCAATAGCGGTTCCTAGTTACTTACGGTTATTTATATATCGTAAATACAATAAACACGATATATAAAGTGGCACCTCAGTGTATATGTGTGTGACCCCATAGGCTCACATATGTCTAGCCATATAATTAGTAATTATGACACGAGCATACTCCAACAGCTCCCACTTGCGACGTCATAATAATCAAGTAATTATACAAGCAATGGTAAGCGTCTAGCAACACGCCAATGCCCCTAGAAATATGTGAGGTTAGTTTCTTAAACGCCTCATTTTAGATGGTTTATATGTCATCTATCCTTTTGTTACAAATACCGTGTTGAACATTAGACATGGATCAAAAGGCATTCTAATAGTTCAACTATTATGTTTCTCGATATAGATATTGAACAAGATTACCAAGTGGATTTAAGATTCATCTTAATCCCAGTTGGGTACGGCCATACAAACATCTGTTCAATTCATCGAGAGGCCCAATAGTATCTAACTCCATGACATGTGGAGGAACAAATCCTGTTTTGACTACACGTGTCATTCACATGCTTCATATCACTCCTGATAATTGCTTTTATAACTACCTTATTCAGGACAGCGTTTAACCATATCAAGGAATTGAATTCCACACATGCAAAACCTGCTTGCATCTCAAGTCTAAGGATAAGAGACATAACCTCTTGCGAGATTCACTATTGACGACGATCCATGTAGTGAATACTCGTAGGTTGGGTCAATCCAATGTTCATCATAATGAACAACATGTGAGTTTGGCAAATAAATCACCAACACGCTCACATTTGCCTTAATTTGATGATACTCCCGTATCGTCAACCGACAATGGATAGTTTTAGAATAAATAAATTATTCATGGATTAAACATGCAAATATAGAACACAGTAGTATAAATGAAGACGATCATACCAGGTATATCAATTCATTGTATAATACGACTGCTTACAGTTCCATTATCTAAATACTAAAAACAGATATGCATAAGACTACTCATAGGTCGAAATCCGATGTTCCCACCATGATCAAATCATGTTGTACAAGACAACAAGTAGTCATCTGAGTAAACTTTGAGAATACTTGTTTCAAAACTCATGAAAGGTTTGAATGATGATTGTCCTTTGTATGTGCACATTCAAGTGCAAGACGAGTATCGCAACAATACATTCCATAGGGTGTTTGAAGCTAGCAAAACACCTACTTTAGACAGTCATCTGAATAGTTTCTCAAACTATAAAGTATTCTTATTCTTTTAATGTATAACGCATTAATGCTCTCAGTCGAGCACATCTAGTCAGCAATGTCATCATTCATGATGACATCCTACCATGACTAGGGTTGAGTATCATCTTAGTTAAATAAGCATCAGCGTATGCAAACAAAACAGAGCTCCTCAAATATCCGTAAATGTTTGAACATATCTTTGGTCCTATGTAGGTCCATTATAATGTTCGTTTAACAATTATCTAATGACTTTCACTTAGATATTTGTTGTTATCAAATCATCTTGCATTCATGCAAATGATATATACATAGTCCAATGCGTAATATGATTTACATGATGAATCCTTTAGTCGAACTTAAGATCTCCACTCATGTGTTCAATCTCATCAAGTGAGATTGATCATTGAGACTCCCCTCAATAACGTGTCATATTATGTTTAGACTTATTAACCGCTTATGTTTATTCTAATAAACATATACATAACAAGGTTGTATGTCTTATTTTATAAATCCCTCAAGAGAAACTTCATTCCAAGCTAAGGATTAAAGTCTAGCTTAGATGGAATATTGTTTCTAATATGTTAACAACATATGAGATTTAAGAAAATAAATACAGTGCTCCAACTTGCTCTTAGTGTACTTAGGAGTAATCTTATTAATCAAAATCAAATTAATGATTTTATAATTAACTCAAGATCTTTGCTCCTAGATGCATGATCTAATCCACACATGGATTATTTTATCTTGTATACATAATAAAGATTATATGGATTCATAAACCCTTTGGATTACTCATCGTCCTCGCAAAGGTAATCAACAAGAAAAGTGTTTTGATATCCGATTGTCATATTTCATTTACATGAAAACAAGTATGACAATTAATCATCTTTATACATTTAATGTTTGTAGATAGGAAGATTTAATCATAGTCAATTCCTGAGTATGAGTAAACTCTTTTTACTACGCGTGCATTAAATGTGTGTACAAGTTTTTCCTTTTGAGTCTTCTCATCAAGAAACTCATTCTTAACCTCGCAGTCTAACTGATTGGTAAGAGATCAATCAAGCTCCATGAGTGATTATCTTTCAAGGACTGCATCTTAACATTCATAGTTTTGAGCTATTCATCAAATACAAGATCTGATAATGCATCTCAGTAGTTAGCAGGTTCACTATGATCCTCTAATTTATATCCCTTAGCATTGATATAAAAAACTATATCATTCAGGTGCAAGAGGTATCCTTGCGGATCTATGAATGAGAGATATCAATCTATGGTTTAACATGTTCATGTTCAACCATAGTATGACATTAGCAAGTGTACTCAGAAGGTTGTGTATTTAGTTCTTGAATAACTTCAAGGTCTAAAGGTGCTCCCACTTGCTTTTGTATGTAGAGACTAATCTCTAGATACTTAGCATCTTGGGTAACAATAATTTGTTTTCAAGTGGGACATCCAAAATACATCGTTAGTTCTTGACTCTAGTTTGTTAATTACTTACTCTTAGGTAGTTAACAAATTCAGAACTTCAATCAAGACATAATGAGATTCATCCCATGCCATAATACAATGGTGTCTTAAATTCCTTCTGGGTTGGAATCATATTGAGTGTACACATGGCACATCCAATTTTCTAACCTTGATAGCTTTGGAGGTAAAACAGTTTAAGTCATCAAAGATCAAACAATATTAATAGAGTTTGATTTTCCATGATGGACATACCATAACAGTTGTGGTATTCCATGAGGACTGATGTTGTGAGACTATCACACAACTCATTAGATGAACTTATACTTTTGGGCTTACATATCTACCAACCAAGTCAAACCAGATGGCATCAATAGTAATTTTAGCCTACTGCATACTTTACATCATGTGCATGTTTTGACTAGAAAACATAAACATTTAATATTATACGTCGTAAGTGTACATGTCTTAAGAAGAAGACATAACAAATCAACGTCTTACTTTATGTTATAAGTCTTTCAACAATTACCGAAAATTATGTTTGTGTCTTTACAAGAGACCTAAACATATTCAACTAAAGTAATTACGAGCGCCGACACTTGGCCTCAACAGTAAATTCAAGTTAATTTCATACTTCATGATTATGGCTTTACAAGAAAACATAATCATACTTACTAAACGATTCAGTGAATATGTTGAAGTAGCTTTTCATGTTATCTTGATATTTGTTCTAATTAGGGCAACCTACATTTTATGTGTAGAAGTCCTAGTAGAATCTTAGTTTCTTACCTTTCAGTCAAGAAAAACTATTAGTCATATTGTTATATGTTGTACCTTGCACACAATTGAGATTTCTCCCACTTGTGCATGGCAGAACATCATGAGAGTATACAAGCACCACTATGCTCGTGTGTTTGTATGAGCAATATGACAATGTCTAAGATAACATATGATTTTTAGACAAAATCAAAATATAGATATGTAGAACTTTATCGTTTTAATAATGAATCATGCATAACAAGTTTATGGATAACATTTCAGGAAGCAACATCAGGAACGCGACAAGTTATCTTATAAAATTTATGCAATGGTTCTTATATAAACTATGATGCTTAACATGTAGAAAGTAATGTATTATTTCAAGACAATCTGGAAATAAGATGGGCAATTTGTAAGGTAATAAAGCTTACAACTCCCACTGGATTAGACAACATTACATGTGTTTCGTCACCAGTAATATAATCACATAGCTCCCACTGGATTAGACAACACTTAAATGTGTTACGTCGCCAGTGGCGATTGGATACTTTCCATCTTTCTTTGAATATCTACACATTATTGCTAATGTGAGTCACTTTGACTAGATAACATGTACTTAGGTATTCAAGAAAGTGCATCAAGTTTTGTAACACCCCAACCCGAAAAGGGTAGAGATGTCGCAATAATGGTTTCATATCAGAACAAACACAAGCATATGACATAAATAATACAAAATGAATTCCAATGGTTACAAGAGAAAATCTGAAACCACAAGGTTACAAATGAGAAATACAATAAATTACTAAGTCTAAATATAAGTTATTCTAGTCATCTCTAATCCAAAATAGCTAGTAAGGTCTTCTAAGTCCAAGGTACTCTTCACTCATACCCAGCTTCCAACTAAAACCTGCCGCAGGAAAAGAAATGCGGCTGAGCTTAAAAAGCCCAGTGAACAGATATAAAGGTAACAAGCAATAATAATGGGATAGTGACGGAGTGAAACAATGCAAGGTATAACAAGAGTTAGGAAAGAAAGAATTATAAAAGGTTATGCAGAATATCAAGAGTCAAGAAATAGTTACAATAGATAAGAGTAAAGGGAACCGTAATCCCAACCCGAGCCCAAGTCAAATCAAGTCAAGTCAAGTATCGAGTCAAGTGTCAGGTCAAGTATGTATCCGGAGGGGTGACCTCGGAATACTAAGTACAAGGTTATAAGGTAACAGAAACAGTAATCCACTACGAGCCCAAATCAAATCAAATCAAATATCAGGGTGTACGGAGGGGAGTCCTCGTTACCAAGTACAAGGTGAGGGGATAACCTCCAGGGGTTGGAGTCATGAGCTCCCAGGATGTGAAAGACGTGTATCGCACACACCATCAGTCACCAAGTATAACAGGTAATATAACAAATCAAGTCATGTCAAATCTAGGATGCATCCATACGCCCCAGGTGGCCAAAGTCTGCCTCTACGTAACAAATCAAATCAGGTCAGGGACGGGACAGGTCATCACTCTCCTGCCCTAGAGTCAAGTCATCGATGCATCAATGACAAGGACATGAAACCCTCATGCCTAGTGGGTGGCTCGTAGTCTCAAACTGTGGGTCAAGGTCAAGTATCAAGTATCAAGTATCAAGTATCAAGTATCAAGTGTCAGGTATCAAGTGTCAGGTATCAGGTTTCATATCCAGCGGTTCAGGTCAAGCTTCCAATTCAAGTGGTTCAAGTCAAGCTCATATTAAGGTTCAAGACAGGAGATCAATGCAAGGGTTAAAGTAAAGGTTCAAATCAGAAGGTTCATATCAATTTATTCAAAGGTTCATAACAAGGTTCAATTTAAAGGTTTATATTAAATGTTCATATCATAGTGTTAAAAGTAATCCTTTCAAAATATGTCTTCATAAAAATGGTCTTTCAAAACGGTTTTTCATAAAGATAGTCTCAAAAATAGTTTTCATACAAGTTAGTAAAATTCCATTTAAAAGTGGTATCGCATCGTGCTCAAATACATCGTTTTAAAAATAGCTTTCCTCAAACATTTTCATATATAATTAAGAAAGGTTTTTCATGTCTAGTTATAAAATCAAATGAATTTTCAAAGTATCCAAGGGTTTAAAAATTCATGTCACAGGGTAATGAACGAATTATATCAAGTATCAAGGGAACATAGCAAGGTTCAATTTATCAAGGGAAGCAAATCAAGGTTCACAAAACAAGGTTGACAAATCAAGGTTCACAAATCAAGGGAAGCATAGCAAGGTATAGATTCAAAAAGGAAAGCCTCAAAGAGAAGGCTCAGATCATAATCAAACCAATATAGAAAGATGCAAGTGAAACATGAAGAACGAATCAAAGTATCAGGGAACATAGCAATGGCTTAGGGAATCCTATAGTGAATCAAGATAAAAAGTCATGAGGACACCCTTACTGAGAAAGGGTAGAATATTTGTACCTTATACCGCAAGTGAAAACAAATCTAGAAATACAAAGATCGGAAAAAAACTCCATCTTCAGCGAATCAGATGAAGTTTTGAACGAGTGAATGAGTCGTGAGAGTTTTGTACCTCTCGGCTTGAATAATTCGATACACCAAAACTTCCTACGATCAAACCAGCGATTCCACGACCTCGAAACTATTTTTCCTACCTTCCTTGGACGTAGATGAACACCAGAAAAATAAACCACAGCCTCCCAAAAATCGTATGGTGATGTGTGTGTTTTTTTGTGTGTCGAATAGGGAAATTAAGGTGAATAAAAAGGGAAACAAATACAAACCGTGTGAAGAGGTGAGGGGAGGCATGAATTTCGGCCCAATTGATGTGATAAGATCAATTATACTGATTTTGTGATAGTTTCCATAATTGATTTGATGTTTATCTCTTATTATATAATTTAAATTTAATTAACAAAACAATATAATGTATATTCGGCCCATATAACATTTTCATGTGTGACAAGTAATTTTTTGTACATGTAAAATATTAAAAATGTTCGGGAAAATCATTTCACTTCATGTGGTGTTAAGTTCCAAGTGTTTGGGATTTAACTTGTCTTTTATATAATTATTAAGTGAAATTTTAAGTTCAGGGGTATTTTGGTACTTTTGCATGATTTTAAATTTTGGGTATTACAACTTCTTCCCCTCTAAAAGAAAATTTTCGTCCTCGAAATTTGAAGTCGCCGGGTTAGACGAAGTCGTAGCAAATCGCAAAAGATCGTCACAAACATTCTCACGCCCGGGGAGGTTCTTCTAAAAAGGGAAGCTCATATGGAAATACGAACAAGATTTCAGATCAAATTAACTGTATCAACAGTAGAGAGCTCTACAAGAGTTCAAGATTTATAACTGAGGTCAACAGAATGCAAAACGAGAATTCAAACTCATCCAGTCATCTAATGAACAAAGGCAGAGTATACGCATAACGGTGAAAGCAGATTAAACGCATAGGTGGAATGAACCTAAAGTCTCACTAACGTAAATAATCTCAAACAGCTATCAGAATTCTAAGGCTTCTAAGGCACTTCACGAAATATCCTATACCCACAATGTTGATACAAAAGTTGGGCGTTCCTTGATTCCGTACCAATCAGATCTTAATGCTTGAGACCTGCGCACTAAGAAAACAAAAAGACACCGTTAGGCTTATCGTGGGATTGTCTCCCACGATTATCCTCCGGCGTGAGATTAAGTAATCGGTTTTTAGGATTTAGTTGAAGAGTTAGGGTTGTAAGTCGTACCTTTGATGAGAGTCGAGAGACTCTTTATATACACACGAAACCCTAGGTGGTTTCGTGTTCCTCACTCCTCATCGTATCCCGCATAGGGCGGTTATTTGATACATATCCCATAAATAAGAGATATCCTATCAAGACCATAAATAACTTCGGGTTTGGGCCAACGTAAGTCCAAACCGTTATTGCAATAGCCCACTCGTGGTGGGCTTGAGTCCATTCGTGATGGGCTGGAGTCCATTCGTGATGGACTTGAGTATGGGTCGGGTTCGTGACCCGAATACGGACTATACGTCATCATGTCCCCCCAGTCTAGTGTGCTTAATGCGAAATTGTGGACGCTAGACTAACAATTTGTAGCTAAAAATATTCCTCGATGCGTAGCGGGGAAGTTTCAAGTATTTCCCGCCAAAATTAGCAATTTAACCTAGTCCAAGTACATCCGTATCTCCTTCGTAAATCGTGAGGGGTGGGTGAAAAAAGTGCTTTACCTTTTTGCTTCCCAGCCACACGATTGAGCAAGTGGGGTACATGTGTCGTTCATCCAAGAATGTGTGTAACCCTATATAAAGGTTAGCCGTCCTTTCACTGTGGCTACCACAGTAAAAATCATCATTTTCCACCATTGTTAAACCTTCAAAACAGCAATCAAAGAATCCACGAAAACTAAGGTAATAGCGCGTGCGCTTATAAGAGTTATTGAAGGTTAATCATGGTTCTTCAATTGTCCGATTTTAGTTCTGATATATCTGAGGATGAACTTCGTCAGTTCACCTCAGATTATCACATTCCTCTCGCATTGCATCCGGTAGTTCCGGCAGCGAACGCGTCAATAGCGAATTTCCCGCAAGGGAAAGTAGGGGTATATACACGTTTCTTCGAATTTGCCAACCAACGCGCACCCATTTCCCTATTTTTATGCGATATTTTAAACCATTATCGTCTCCATATTTCACAGCTGCACTGCATAGGTGCAGCAAAAATAATTAATTTTGAAGTGAATTGTCGCTTAATAGCGATAGAACCTACAATTCATCTATTCCGCGCGTTTTACCACACGTCGTGGTCAAACGGGTGGGTTTCGTTCTCCAAGCGCGCAGGGCCACTGCAGTGCTATACTGAGAAGTTAGACGCACTGAGGGATTGGAGAGAAAAATTCTTTTGGGTTGATAGTGCATTTTTCCCATCGATTTTTGAGTTCTATACTCGAGAATTATTACCGAGAGATGAGCGCCCCAACCCTGGATTGTATAATGTAGCAGATGCGGATACGATAAACACCAATCGCATACCGATCAAAGCGTATCCCGAAGAGTTTTTGGTGCACATGGGCATTAGCCGAAATTACTTCGGTAGTCCGGAAGAAGTGCCAACATTTCTGGATGAAAATAGCCGGGGTGGGTGCTTGTCTCTTCCTTCCTCTTCGCTTAGTAGTTGTAAGCGTTCTTCCCTTTGTAGCTTATTTAACACATTTTGTGTTTTGTTTGTTTGTTTGTTTGTTGCGCAGAGATGGATCTATTCGGCGTTGTGCGCTTGGAGAAGCCGAAGCAGGTTACTGTGGGTGTGCGTCCTTTGAGAGATGGTGAGGAGCCCATTCTACAGGCTACCGCAGGACGCACGATGGTGATCGCGCAGGGGGAGCCAGAGGGGACAGATGAGACAGAGGAGATCCCCGCCGGTGTCACTATGGCTACTCCTCTGCGTAGCTTTCCCGCTTCTGGGTTGCAAATCCCTGTGGAGCTATCGCATATAGATTCGTCGGGGAGTGCTATGGATGAATCTGAGGAGGAAGACCAAGGGTTAAAGCGCAAGAGGTCGTCTGGTGATGATGGCGCAGGGACATCAAGTAAGCGCCCTGCTATTTTTGTCAAGCGACCAACTGAAGAGGATGCGTCATCGCATAAAACTCCTCCCCCCAAGTAAGTACTTGTACCTTTAGATCTTTAGTACTTTAATCCGCGTTTAATACTATAGAGTAACCTTGTTATTTGCGTGCAGTGTTGAAACTGCTGTTGATGATGATGCGCATGTTGAGAATTCGCCCCCCAAGACTGGTTCTGCAAATGTTGGTGAGTTTGTGACTGAGAGTCCAGTGGATGAGGAAAAATCTTCTGGAGATGCGCCAAGAAATCGCCTTATAGAGGAGTTGGCGTTGGCTGCTGCGCACCAGGCTTCATTGGTTGCGCGGCTACAGGCTGAATATGGTGGTGAGGGTAGCCTGGTTGCGCAGAAGGACAAGGAGATTGACATTCTGAAGGCGCAGTTGGCTGATGCGCAGGCTGAATTGAGGGCATCTGCTATGTATGACCAGAAAATTGCTGATGAGAAGATGTCGCTCATGGCCGAACTGAATCAGGAGCGCACTGGAGCAAAAGAATACAAGGCCTCCTGCCTTTGGGCCTTGAAATATATGGAGCTAAATAAGGGGAAACTCATGTCTGACTTGGATGGATTCCGCAAGGCTGTGGAGAGTTTGCTGGAGCATCGAATATGATGAGGAGTTGTATCCACATTTGGTGTCAACAATTGCTGAGCGCAGGTGGCTTATCAGCCATGGCTTGCGTCTTGCTGCCATGACCACGCTGGAGTCTCGAGAGGTCAAGGAGTCCTTTGGGAATGTGGTTCAATGTGCCCTAGCGCGTGGTAAGGCAGAAGCAGTAGAGGAACTGTGTGCGGCCAAGGTTTTGGCGATGCCTCCCTCCGAAGTGCCTGGTTATAATGAGAACGCTTATGGTGAACTTGTTTCTGCTATGGAGAAGTTAAAACTTTTTGAGCTTCCTCATATTGCGCAGCTGGAACGTGACCAGGATTACCCCATAAGCGTGATCATGCAGGGTTTAACTTTGGCTAGGCACTCATCCGAAGATGCTGAGGCGCAGCTTGACTACTTTCTGAAGCCGGATGTGTCGCAGCTACATGTGCCTATTTTCGCTCGCCCTCGTGATATCCTCAACCCTTTTGCCCTTGAGAAAGAAATTCCATTGAAGGCGTCCTTAGAAGCCCATGAGATGAGACTTGCCAAGAAGAAGGGCGTGAAGGGGAAAGCCATTCTTTGTGGTCTTGGTGCAGCTTACATTCCCAGATCTGATGGGGTGCCCGTTAGCGTGCCAACGGTAGCACCCAAGGATGCTGAGCTGTTGCAGAGGATTAAAGATGCTGATTGTGTGGCGCGCCAAGCGGGTAGCTCAGGGCTCAGGCGTACTCGTAGCATGTCTTGGTAGTTTTGATGTAGTGATGTTGTGTGGTATGTCCACTTTTTGTTGTACATATGCTTGTTGAATATGTACTTTTTATGAACTTGTTATCCATAATAAAGTGTTGATTAGAAAATTACGATTGTACGCATATTGTATCATGTTTGATTGTGGTTACAAGTTTTGTACTTAGTTATTTCATCTTTGCATAAAAGATGTCTAAGAATCAAACCGTTTGTATAAACACATTTAAAGAAAGTTACAAGGATTTATAATCACTTATATCATAATCGTGTATGAAATTTATGACATAGTCGTGTATGACTTGATCGTATATAACATAATTGTGTATGAAATTTACAAGTTGTTGTGTATCCATCGTGGGGTGCACAAGTGTATGGATTGCAGCGTGCTACTAATACCATATTAAGGGGTTAATTGTCTTAACTCCTAATTTGTTAAACGCGCACAGTGTGCATTGATGTGTATCCGTCGTGGGGTACGCATCGAACTTACTCCAACGTCTTGAGAGTAAGGTGTTTAACAAGGATGTGTGATCCGATGTTGATGGGTTTGCAACCCTCTTACTCAACGAGTCATTTAGTAGGTTTACTCATCCTTTTACCATCGTGGGTTTTTAATTGGTGCATGCACGCCATGTAGGCACAAGATAATATATGCCATGTAGGCACAAGATAATATGACAATAGTATTGAAATATAAGTAATATGTAAACAACAAAGGAAAGTGTGTCGTGGAGTTAGCTAGAAACCACAACATTTTATTAATACTTGCAAGTTTTTGTAAAAAGATAAAAACATTCGTCTAAATGATAAAACAAAAATGTAAATACACGTATATTTATTGAGCACTTACTAAAGTGCGGAGGTCTCCGTGTATTGGGTCGTAACCTTTCCTAAAGATAGCATCTCTTGAGATTGCAGATATTCCATGTGCGTTGTAACTCACGGCCATCCATGTCACGCAGCTTGTACGCGCCTTGTCCTAGTGCTTCAATGACCTCATAGGGTCCTTCCCACTTTGGTCCAACTTTACCTGTATCTTCTGCGTGGCCTGCATCATTAGCGCGATACACAAAGTCGCCTGGTCTGAATGAGGTGCTTCGCACTTTAGCATCGTAGTATCCCTTCATCTTTGACTTCGTTTTTGCCTCACGTATAGCTGCGCGCTCGCGCCTTTCTTCCAATAGGTCTAAGTCTATTCATCGTTCGTCGTCATTGGTCGCAACATTGACTTCCGCGGTGCGGATAGTTGGCATCCCAATTTCAGCTGGTATGACAGCTTCTGTCCCGTAGACAAGGGAAAAAGGAGTGTCTCCATTGCTAACTTTCATTGTCGTACGGTGCGCCCATAAGACATGTGACAATTCGTCCACCCATCTTCCTTTGTGTTTGTCCAGGCGCGCTTTAATTCCTTCGCCTAGACTACGATTTGCGCGCTCAACTAAACCATTGGTTTGTGGGTGTTTAACTGATGCGAAGTGTTGTGTGATATTTAGCTCTGTGCACCAGTCTTTGAACGGGTTATCACGGAATTGTTTTCCGTTGTCCGAAACAATCTCCCCAGGTAATCCAAAGCGGCATACAATACTTTCCCAAACGAAGCATTTTACTTGATTACCTGTGATTGTCGCTACTGCTTTTGCTTCAATCCACTTAGTGAAGTAGTCTTTTGCGACAATAAGGAATTTCAGTCCTCCCACTGTGACAGAGAAGGGACCCGCAATGTCAATACCCCACTTATAGAATGGCCATGGAGAAGTGATAGGTGTTAGCTCTTGCTGTGGTCTACGCGGGATGGGTCTATGAACTTGGCAGTCATTTCATTTCTTTATCACATCGCGCGCATCACGATGCATAGTAGGCCAGTAGTATCCTGAGCGCAATGCGCGTGCTACGACCGACCGTGGTCCTGAATGCATACTGCATGAACCATCGTGGATCTCTCGGAGTACGTAATCCGCCTGAAGAGGTCCAACGCACCGAAGCCATGGTTGTAGGAATGAACGCCGATATAGGATACCATCTCTGAGCTCGAACCTCTGTGCTGTGCGCCGTATCCGTCGGGCGTCCTTCTGCTCATCGGGCAGTTTGCCCTTACTTATTAATTCGATGATGGGGGTCATCCATGTAGGATCCTGCTCATCTATCACCGTAGATATCTCCATCTCCGAGATGGATTTGTTCTTTAGGATCTCCACTAAAACTTGTTTTGACAGGTGCGCAAAGCTAGTGGATGCGATTTTGCTTAGCGCATCTGCTTTCTTATTTTCACCTCTAGGAACTTGCTTGATGGTAAACCTGTCAAAAACTTGTATTAGTGATTTGGTCTTGTCGAGGTATTGGACCATGTTATCCTCTTTAGCCACATATTCGCCCAACACATGGTTGGCTACTAATCGGGAGTCCACATTTGCTTCTAGGTTACGTACACCCATTCGATTTGCAATGCGTAATCCGGCGATTAGGGCTTCATATTCTGCCTCGTTGTTCGTGGCTGTGAATTCAAAATGCAGTGCGTAAGTGAATTCCATTCCTTCTGGATTAGTGAGGATAAGGCCAGCGCCCGATCCATCCACACATGAAGATCCATCCGTGAACAAGACCCATGGTTCTTGTAATTCTACCTTGCTCGGTGGGTGTGCGTCATCGGTATCTGGTTTTTCGATGATGAAGTCTGCTAGTATTTGCCCTTTAACCGCAGTGCGTGGTCTGTAAGAGATATTATACTCGCCTAGTAGCACACTCCATTTTTGTAATCGCCCCGATGCGTCAGGTTTAGAGATAACTTGTTTGATAGGTTGGTCTGTAATCACTGCTATTGGGTGCGCTTGAAAGTATCTACGCAGTCTTTTAGCGGCAAATACTAATGCCAAGACCAACTTCTCCATTGGGCTGTAATTAATCTCTGTCATCTTGAGTGCTTTGCTTACAAAATATACCGGCGTTTGTACAGAATTCCTATCTGTCAGTAGCACTGCGCTGACCGCTCCATGGGTCGCGGATAAGTAGACGATTAACTCCTCCCCTGGTCGGGGTGCAACTAGCTTAAGAAGCGCTGCTATATGTTGCTTAAGCTGTGTGAAAGCTTCTTTCGCTTCCGCAGTCCAACGAAAGTCTCCCTTTTTGGTACACTTCTTGAGTGTTTTAAATAAAGGAAGTGACTTATCCGCTGATTTGGAAAGGAATCTGTTCAAACCGGCTAGCTTTCCATTTAGAGATTGAACTTCTTTCAACGTGCGCGGTGAAGGAAGTTGGATGACAGCCTCTGTTTTTTCTGGGCATGGCTTAATGCCATCTGGTTCTATCAAATATCCTAGGAACATGCCTTCTGTAGCGCCAAAAGTGCATTTCTTAGGATTCAACTTCATGTTGATCTTTCGTAGTGTTGTGAATGTTTCCTCAATGTCGCGCACCACTTCGTCTTCTATATGGATTTTTATGAAAAGGTCGTCCACATAGACCTCTAGGTTGCGGCCCACCTGCTTTTCAAATGCATTATCTACCAGTCGTTGGTAGGTGGCGCCCGCATTCTTCAGACTAAAAGGCATCTTTGTATAACAAAAGACGCCTTGGCTTGTGTGGAAGGCTGTTTTTTCCTCGTCTTCCTTAGCCATTTGGATTTGGTGGTACCCTTTGTATGCATCTAAGAAATATTTAAAGGGATACCCGCACAAAGATTCCACCTTCCAGTCTATTTCTGGTAATGGGTAACAGTCCTGTGGACATGCTTTATTAAGATCAGTGAAGTCCACACACATCCGCCAACTACCATCGCTCTTCTTAACCATTACTGGATTAGAGAGCCAATCATGGTAATAGACTTCTCGCATGATGCCTGCGTCCACAAGCTTGTGTACTTCTTCTAGAATGGCTTTTGCGCGCTCTGGAGCCTGGCCGCGCTTTTTCTGCCTTACTGGGGAATATCCTTGTCGGATTTTTAGCTTGTGTTCTGCAATCGAGCATGGCACACCAGTCATGTGCTTTGGTTTCGATGCGAAGATATCCAGATTCCTTTGCAACAGTGCGTACACGGCCGCTCTTCCTTTGTCAGACAACGATCCCCCAATCGATACTTCTTGTTCCGGGTATTGAGGGTGAATTGCAACCTTTAGGTTTGATACTTTAGCTACGCTCTGTTCTGGGGTGTGCGTTGTTTCGCATGTAATCGTGTTACATTCTTGAGGTGGTGCGGCGCTATTATAGATGGTGACAATGCCACCTTCTACTGGGAATTTGAGCATCCCATGCGCTGTGGACGGTACTGCGCGTATTGCTGAGATTCCTGGTCCTCCAATAATGCCATTGTATGATGAAGGAGATCTGATCACCATAAAATTCATCCAGGCTGTCGTGGAGTGTTCCTTACTACCAACAGCGACTAGTAGGCGCAGTTGCCCCATGGGCCATATCTTTTCTCCTGTAAAGCCAGTAAGCGCAGTCGTGGCTGGACTTAACTGTCTTTGTATCTCAGGGCGCAGTCTCTTGAAACAATGTTCATACATTATATCCGCTGATGCCCCTCCATCAACATACATGCGGTGGATATCGTGACCCCCCGCATTTATCTCAATGGTGAGTGGTTCTGCCACTGCGTTGTCCGCAGCCAATGTGGGGAAAGAGATTTCGCTTCCATGAGAAAATTTCTGGCTCACCTTTTGCCTAGTCTGTCGCTGCCATGATTGTATCATGTAGATAGTATCAGCTTTTTCCTTAGGCGCTTCCTTCTTGCCTCCAGTTTTCTGCTTGTCTTTCCCATCCTTAATATTTTTAACGAGATGGTCTAATCTGCCTTCTTTTACTAGTTTCTCAATGAGTTGGCGCAATTGGACACACTCATTAGTGGTATGTCCCTTCTGTGCGTGATACTCGCAGTACCCGGTCCCTACGCGCTGCCCTTCTGGGGTGCGCATTGGTGGGGGTCTCGGAAAGTTCGCGCCTTCCGTTGCAAATATCTCCCTTAGAGTCTTCGTTAGTGGGGTATACTTGTCGTTTCCCCGTCCGCCCCCTTAGCTGCGATAGTTTTTGTTACGATTGCTACTCTGGTCATTGGATTGTCTCCTTGGCTCTTCTTGTGACCTATGGTTTGAGTAGCCTTTCTTGCTATCCGCAGCGGCGGCTTCTCCTTGGATGAAGGACCTCGTGCGCTTCATCAGTTCATCAAAGGTTTGGGGAAACCTATCGTTTAACTTTTTTTATCAGATCTGGGTTATTGATCCCGTTCATAAACCCTGAGATCTTTAGTATTTCAGGACACGCCTTGACGTGTATGCATTCGTCCTTATAGCGCTCCATGAAAGCGCTTGTGGATTCCCCTTGGCGTTGTTTTACCCTAGCGAGCTCGACAGGGTTTTTGGCGCACTTCTTCCTTTGAGTAAAGTTTAAACGAAACGCCTTTCTCAACTCTTCAAACCCACCGATGCTTCTGCGTGGAAGTTTACTGAACCAATTACGCGCATTCCCTACTAATGTAGAGTTAAACATGTGGCACCACACAGGTTGTGGCCAATCTTCGATAGTGGCTGCTGATTCGAAAAATTTTAGGTGATCATCAGGATCACCTGTCCCATCATATGTTTTGACATTAGCAAACATGCGCCTTCTCTTACTTTCCAAAAAATCGCTGATGCGCCGAGTGAACGCATCAACTTTTTGGCGGCGCCAGGGACGAGACATGTCTTCGTCTTCCTGGTCGCGGTATTTTCCCTTTGATTTCCAGTGTCCTGTTTCTTTGTCCTCGTTGTCCGAGGAATCACTTGAGGATGAGCTTACTCTTTTGCGATGCTTGCGCCGACTATCATCGGTATCTGAGCTGGCTCCTCTGCGGCGCTTGCGCCGACTATCCTCGGAATCAGAGCTTGAAGGGTTTTCACTTGGGGAGCACCGTCGCCCAAGCCTATCATGAATCCTGCGACTACCAAGCCTAGTGTGGCCATTGGCGCGCCGTTCCCCATCTTCATGCTCCTCCATATACTGAAAGTCGGCTGCTTCGTCATCCACAACCTTCCTTCCAATCCTAGTAAACACTGGGTGTTTGCGGCTATCCTTCTCGCGTCTTTCCTTTCGGTAGCGCGGTGGGGATGCTTCATGCTCAGGGTCGAAGTTGAGCCTGGCGTGCAGACTTTGACTTGACCTCTTTTTCGCCTCCTCTCGCATGAGCGCAGCCAAGGCTTCGTAGTTTTGAGATACGAAATCACTTGGCGCTAATTCAGGCGTGACTCCTTCTAGCGCGAGGGAGTCTGTTTCCAAAACAAGATCCTTGTTTCGGATAGGCGCATTTGGTGGCTCAGTGAAGTTTACTTCTGGCATGGTGAGAGGAGTGCGTTGTAGGTCTACCGCGCTAGTACTTGTTGTAGTAGCATTGGTAGTCATAGTGAGCGGTTCTACTAGAGTAAAGAGCAGATCTGAGTACGATCCTAAGCTTCTGGGCGCACTGGTTGTCCTAGAGGCCTGCTTAGAGGCCGCATCAGTTTGCTGTTTCTTCCCTAGTAGGTCGTCATGCGTTTTCTTCGCATTCGGAGTCCGCTGATTTCCGTGCTTTGTCATTCTAATTCTTAGCCAAGTTCTTAGTGTAGGGTCCCACGGATGGCGCCACTTGTTGATACAAAAGTTGGGCGTTCCTTGATTCCGTACCAATCAGATCTTAATGCTTGAGACCTGCGCACTAAGAAAACAAAAAGACACCGTTAGGCTTATCGTGGGATTATCTCCCACGATTATCCTCCGGCGTGAGAGTAAGTAATCGGTTTTTAGGATTTAGTTGAAGAGTTAGGGTTGTAAGTCGTACCTTTGATGAGAGTCGAGAGACTCTTTATATACACACGAAACCCTAGGTGGTTTCATGTTCCTCACTCCTCATCGTATCCCGCATAGGGCGGTTATTTGATACATATCCCATAAATAAGAGATATCCTATCAAGACCATAAATAACTTCGGGTTTGGGCCAACGTAAGTCCAAACCGTTATTGCAATAGCCCACTCGTGGTGGGCTTGAGTCCATTCGTGATGGGCTGGAGTCCATTCGTGATGGACTTGAGTATGGGTCGGGTTCGTGACCCGAATACGGACTATACGTCATCACACAACAAGTGCACGTTATATGACGTAAGTATTATCACGTTGGCCAGACGTCATAATACTGGTATCATATAAATATGCCCTCATGATGATCATACTTTATCTCGAGTCGTGAGCAAAACAACCTATCTTAATCCACCTAGTCCTTCTATAGACTCAGAGGTCAACAAAATCAAAAGAGACATCAAAATGATTAACAAAAGGATCAGAGGTCAGAGTCGGAATCTGAAGATAAGGATCAAATAGTGTCATGCAATTACTATGCAATTCTCAATGCCATAAATCTTTGAAGGCATCAGCTTTGAATCTCCAAGAGGGATCTCAACAGGCTTTAACCAAAATCGAGGCACGAATCAGAGTGATGCGGAAGCAAAGATACTAAAACAAATGCCTTATAGTCTACCCATTCCTCACTGGTCAAAACTTAAGTTCATATCAAGAAATCTTAAAGCAAGTTCTCAAGGTGTTCTCCTATGTTCTTACAGTGGAAGCCTAATGGTCCAAAACTCACAGGTCAAGGGTAAATGTATTACAAGTCGCAGCCTGTGCTCTGATACCATAAATTGTAACACCCCAACTCGACAAGGGTAGAGATGTCGCAATAATGGTTTCATATCAGAACAAACACAAGCATATGACATAAATAATACAAAATGAATTCCAATGGTTACAAGAGAAAATCTGAAACCACAAGGTTACAAATGAGAAATACAATAAATTACTAAGTCTAAATATAAGTTCTTCTAGTCATCTCTAATCCAAAATAGCTAGTAAGGTCTTCTAAGTCCAAGGTACTCTTCACTCATACCCAGCTTCCAAATAAAACCTGCCGCAGGAAAAGAAATGCGGCTGAGCTTAAAAAGCCCAGTGAACAGATATAAAGGTAACAAGCAGTAATAATGGGATAGTGACGGAGTGAAACAATGCAAGGTATAACAAGAGTTAGGAAAGAAAGAATTATAAAAGGTTATGCAGAATATCAAGAGTCAAGAAATAGTTACAATAGATAAGAGTAAAGGGAACCGTAATCCCAACCCGAGCCCAAGTCAAATCAAGTCAAGTCAAGTATCGAGTCAAGTGTCAGGTCAAGTATGTATCCGGAGGGGTGACCTCGGAATACTAAGTACAAGGTTATAAGGTAACAGAAACAGTAATCCACTACGAGCCCAAATCAAATCAAATCAAATATCAGGGTGTACGGAGGGAAGTCCTCGGTACCAAGTACAAGGTGAGGGGATAACCTCCAGGGGTTGGAGTCATGAGCTCCCAGGATGTGAAAGACGTGTATCGCACACACCATCAGTCACCAAGTATAACAGGTAATATAACAAATCAAGTCAGGTCAAATCTAGGATGCATCCATACGCCCTAGGTGGCCAAAGTCTGCCTCTACGTAACAAATCAAATCAGGTCAGGGACGGGACAGGTCATCACTCTCCTGCCCTAGAGTCAAGTCATCGATGCATCAATGACAAGGACATGAAACCCTCATGCCTAGTGGGTGGCTCGTAGTCTCAAACTGTGGGTCAAGGTCAAGTATCAAGTATCAAGTATCAAGTATCAAGTATCAAGTATCAAGTGTCAGGTATCAAGTGTCAGGTATCAGGTTTCATATCCAGCGGTTCAGGTCAAGTTTCCAATTCAAGTGGTTCAAGTCAAGCTCATATTAAGGTTCAAGACAGGAGATCAATGCAAGGGTTAAAGTAAAGGTTCAAATCAGAAGGTTCATATCAATTTATTCAAAGGTTCATAACAAGGTTCAATTTAAAGGTTTATATTAAATGTTCATATCATAGTGTTAAAAGTAATCCTTTCAAAATATGTCTTCATAAAAATGGTCTTTCAAAACGGTTTTTCATAAAGATAGTCTCAAAAATAGTTTTCATACAAGTTAGTAAAATTTCATTTAAAAGTGGTATCGCATCGTGCTCAAATACATCGTTTTAAAAATAGCTTTCCTCAAACATTTTCATATATAATTAAGAAAGGTTTTTCATGTCTAGTTATAAAATCAAATGAATTTTCAAAGTATCCAAGGGTTTAAAAATTCATGTCACAGGGTAATGAACGAATTATATCAAGTATCAAGGGAACATAGCAAGGTTCAATTTATCAAGGGAAGCAAATCAAGGTTCACAAAACAAGGTTGACAAATCAAGGTTCACAAATCAAGGGAAGCATAGCAAGGTATAGATTCAATAAGGAAAGCCTCAAAGAGAAGGCTCAGATCATAATCAAACCAATATAGAAAGATACAAGTGAAACATGAAGAACGAATCAAAGTATCAGGGAACATAGCAATGGCTTAGGGAATCCTATAGTGAATCAAGATCAAAAGTCATGAGGACACCCTTACTGAGAAAGGGTAGAATATCTGTACCTTATACCGCAAGTGAAAACACATCTAGAAATACAAGGATCAGAAACAAACTCCATCTTCAGCGAATCAGATGAAGTTTTGAACGAGTGAATGATTCGTGAGAGTTTTGTACCTCTCGGCTTGAATAATTCGATACACCAAAACTTCCTACGATCAAACCAGCGATTCTACAACCTCAAAACTATTTTTCCTACCTTCCTTGGACGTAGATGAACACCAGAAAAATAAACCACAGCCTCCCAAAAATCGTATGGTTATGTGTGTGTTTTTTTGTGTGTCGAATGGGGAAATTAAGGTGAATAAAAAGGGAAACAAATACAAACCGTGTGAAGAGGTGAGGGGAGGTATGAATTTCGGCCCAATTGATGTGATAGGATCAATTATACTGATTTTGTGATAGTTTCCATAATTGATTTGATGTTTATCTCTTATTATATAATTTAAATGTAATTAACAAAACAATATAATGTATATTCGGCCCATATAACATTTTCATGTGTGACAAGTAATTTTTTGTACATGTAAAATATTAAAAATGTTCAAGAAAATCATTTCACTTCATGTGGTGTTAAGTTCCAAGTGTTTGGGATTTAACTTGTGTTTTATATAATTATTAAGTGAAATTTTAAGTTCAGGGGTATTTTGGTACTTTTGCATGATTTTAAATTTTGGGTATTACAAGTTCTAATATATAGATGATGGGCTAGCCATCATTGCTATTTTAACTTGAAAATAGGCATGCATTTCCTCCATAATTGGTCTACTTTACCACTATGATATGTAGGACCTTAGTAGGCTTATTGGGTTAAGACAAACTGCTAGGTAATCATGCTAGTAATTGCCTTTACCTCTTTGCGGTTTATTGATACTTCCATCTTCTAATTATTTAAACTCATTTTAGTTTGGTAGCTATAGAAAACGTGTTCTCTAGTTATCCAAATATCTTATATTTCATCAATGTTTCAAAACCGAAACTAGGGTTATAAAACAATCTTGAAAGAATAAGATGTGTAACCATACTTAACCGTTTTGACTTTTACAAGACATCATGATTTCTAGAGTAGGTATTCTTTGAGTTTAATTAGAATTAGGGAAATGTGTAACCATACTTAACCGTTTTGACTTTTACAAGACATCACGATTTCTAGAGTAGGTATTCTTTGAGTTTAATTAGAATTAGGGAAATTCAAATATTCCTATTAAGGCTTTTCCTCATATTCCTATTAAGGCTTTTCCTCATAAAGAAAAAGGATAGGAATAAGTCTCTTTCTTACAAGGAAGGAGCGACTCAGTTCGTACTTTTAACAAGAAAAGAACAAACTTTTATTTACGGTTGCATTAATTCATTAATTGAATTTACAAAGTTCATTTTTAGTATTTTCGATAATTATCCTTTTATAAATTAACTACCCCATGTTTATAATTTAAAACAATTAATTTACGAAAAGGCTAAGATCCACATTGTGCTTCTACTATCACATCAGTTGATCTGCTAGCAATAGTAGATTCAATTGGTAGGCGACGATCACCAATTGTATTACATGTACAACTCTTAGATCCTTATGGGACTCATGGCACTAGTGAACAAGCAACTAGTGTCAAGCTGGCATGTTTAGTCCCATCTTTGCCTCGGGTCAAGGTCTAACCGCTTAACTCGATTAAGTCATCCAATTTGAAAACGTGTGAGAATATATCTAGGTCTCATGCATAGAGAATAGTCACCTTGGGTTACAATTCAACCTAGGTCCAACGCATAGGCAAAAAGTAATTGCAAGGGTCCTCAAAATTGGACGGCAAGACTTAAATTTTGACGGGTAAAATATTTTGAAGTGGATCAAAAACGTGTACGAGAGAAGCATGCATTCATTCTTCATAGCACAAGTTAAAAACTTTTCTTAACTTAAGTCTAATCATTGTTTTAATTTATGTGTGTCAATTTGTCCATTTTCAAGACTAATATAAATCCTAAGTGGATTATATTTAAGTTTGGACAATACAATAAATAAATAAACAAGCTTAACTATTTAAGTGTTATTTAGAAAACAATGATTTTAAGTTTCAAATCTATATTTAAACTTAGTTTAAACTAAATCATAAGACTTAGTTTAATTTTGGTTTGTGTTTCATTTCAAGTTTTAGAAAACATTTTTCCGTTTTACATATAATCATAGCATATATAAAACAACCAAACAAACACACAACCACAATATGCAAAGCCTCAACCGATGAAAATCCTATGCTTGGTCTCGTGAGCCATCACGAGAACCAAGAGTCAACTAGGGACATATAACACAACCACATGGAGGGCTCCCACTTGCCCCAAGACAATCATGGGCAAGTAAAGGCCCATTATGCACATGAAAAAAATGATTCTGTCAGCCCAGTTTTTCTGTCTTTGAAGGCCCAAACGGCCTAGAAGATGACCTCCTCATGCTTCGGTCCAGTTGAAAAAGTTGTAGGCCTATGTCTTGTGAACCTGCACAAAAAAATTCAGCCCAAAATACCATACCAATCTCCTGGAAATCGCATTTTCCCATCAGGTGTCCAGCAGCAACTTTTGATCCAAAATCCTTCATTCTTTTGCCATTTGCTTCCAAGCTTTCGGTTACATAATATATGAAGTAAAGTACATCTAATCTACTTCCTATATACTGTAAAAATGACCAAACAATGGCAAAACCAAAATGAATTACTTTACAAAAGTGCTGAAACAATGGCAAACCCCAAAAACTAACAAAACAACCAACAATCACAACATCACAAGGCATAAGAGGTCTAGTTTTTCATCGGCTTTGCATATCCACATAATAATACAATAAAATTATGATCAAAACAAGGTGTTGGCTAACTCTATGGACAAACATGCATGTATTTGTCATGGATAACAAAATAAATAACAAGAATTCAATTGTTAGCCGACGAATCGAAGAAATTTATTAACAAGAATTAAAACCCTGAATGGTACGCGTGACAAATGGCCATAGACTCAAAACCCACTGATATTAGGACCTTCTTAACATAATTTTACCACAAAAAATTAAGCCTCATGGGCTGATTTGAAATCGGGTTACAAATCTATCAAAAAACACGTTTTTAGGCCATTTTACGGGTACCGAACAAGTAAGCAATTATTGTATGCATAACAAATGGCCATGGGATCAAAAAGTCCAGATCATTAGACCCCATATGGGTCGACTTATTTACAAAAAATAAGCCCTAGGGGCTATTTTGAAAATAAACCTTTAAATCCATTAAAAACTCGCATTTTTAGCCATTTTTACGCATAATAGATGATCATATGACATCATATGATGGCTCGTGATACCACTATAGGTGATGTAATAATAAAATAACATATAAAATATATAAACGCAGCGGAATACATCACCAACAAGGATCCATATAGCCATATGATCAATCAAATTAATTAAACAAACAAGTTATACCTTTGAAGCGTGATCCGGGAGTCACCACCAAGCACTATGAATCGAATGGAATAAGAACCACAAGTGACCAAGACAGATCACCTCTATGATGTGTCCACACTACACTTCACCGTATGCCAATGGATGCTAGTCCCTTAACCACCGTAACCCTTCTAGTCTTCTTTGAATAAACAAGATACAAAGAAGAGATGTACAAAATAAAAACCCTAGGTTTTCTTTTGAATAGTGCCGTGAGTTTTTGATGAGAGATTGGACCAGAATCATTTGTGATTGATATGCAAATTATATGGAGATTAACTTTCATATCTTTTACCAAATATTCAAAAATCAAATCCTCTCATTTACTCCCTCTATGGCCGGCCTTCTAATGGGCTCCTCATTTGTTTTCCAAGTCCAATAGACTAAGTCCATTACTTAGTCATTAGAAGCCCAATAGCGGTTCCTAGTTACTTACGGTTATTTATATATCGTAAATACAATAAACACGATATATAAAGTGGCACCTCAGTGTATATGTGTGTGACCCCATAGGCTCACATATGTCTAGCCATATAATTAGTAATTATGACACGAGCATACTCCAACAAATGATACACCTATGGTTGGTACAAGGATAACTGTTAGGAATATAAATATTCAGATGAAGGCTCGGTCACCCCGTGTATCTATTTAGCATTTACATAGCTCGTAGGCTTATTTATATTAGCTTAGTAATATTAGTATTAGTATTAATAGTATTAGTCGTATTTATATTTGTGGAGTGGGTCGGGGCTTTCCCCACTGTCTGCTCACTCCACAGCCCACTAGGGGCACAATATTAGTAACTATATAAAGCCCTTCCCACACTTGGGAAGGGTTGGAACTCTTGTAACCAAACACACACTAATCTAATATTCACAAGTTTTCCCTTCATCTCTTTCTCTCTCTAGTTCTTCCATCTAACTCAAACATGGATCTAATCTTCCATAACCCAAGACCACCCGAATCATCCACACAATCAAGATGGTTATATCCTACAATTGGTATCAGAGCCAGGTTAGGTTCGATTGATTGTGTGAACTTGGATTTGTGGTGTCTATCTTCTTGTTTCTTATTTTCTCTTGCTCGAATATCATTTATGTGACGTGTCTTTTGGATTCGAACTGAGTTCTTCTTCTTCTTGTTTTTTTGTTGGTTTGGGCTTTATGTATGTTTAATGGTTTTGGGCTGTACGAACTGTATCTCATGAAGGCATATCTTATTTTTAAAGTTCTGTTAGTTCAAATGTTTATCTCAAAAAGCTTGATGTCGTGTGTACTGTAGTGGTTATCTGGTTTTGGTTCAAACTGGTTAAACTTTGGTTTACATACTCTTGTATGTTGGGCCTTAACAGTTTAAGGTGGATGTTCTTTTTGAGTCAAATGATTCGTTGTTACCTTTGCTGTAATGGTTATACGTTTTTTTTTGTTGTTCTTGTTGTGGTTGTGGTTCGAACTGTTTCTCATGAAGGCATACTATGTTGTACCTTGATGATTCGCTAGTACTCTTTGAGTCAAATCTGGATGTTCTTGGTAGAGATTTGATAAAAAGTTTGTTCAAAAGGTGATGTTCTAAGTAGCGATTTGAGGTTGTTAGGGTGTGTAAAGGTGGCGTTTTGTCTAAACTGAGTTTGCAGTTTGGTTTTTAGCCAAAACCGGGCATAGTGCCAAATCTGGGAAATGGACAGTTGTACTATCATGATAGTGACAGACTGGCATTTTGTGGTACTAGCGATTTGTCTATGTGGCGATTTGTCTATGTGGCGATTTGTCTAAGTGGCGATTTGTCTATGTGGCGTTTTGTCTAAGTGGCATTTTTTCCAAGTGGCGATTTGTCTATGTAGCGATTTGTCTAAGATGTAGCGATTTGTCTGGCCTTACCTAAACCAAATGCTGCCAAAATTTCAAATGGACTAGCGATTTGTCCATTAAAGAATGAGATGATGAAGATAAAGACCACTTTGACCACAAACCATTAATCAAACCAAACTCATTTGACCTCAGATCTTACCAATCTTCCTTGGTCTAGTTACAGTTAAAAGAAAATGATAATGGAAAGGGAAGCAACTTCGAACCAACAGAATATAATCATGATGACTTCAGTCAACAACATATCTCTCGACACCAGCCTAAGAAAAATCTCTTTCGAACACACTGCCTAAATCAAATCCATAACCAATACTAGTCTCACCGTCCTCAAAACCACTACCGTACCTAATCTATTCCCATCTCTACACAAGGACAAGACTCAAAACATAAACGTAAACAATAGAACAAGACCTCAGTGTCGTGTTTGTTGTATTTCGCATCTCATAAGAGAATACTTGACCTTAAAAGATCTATACGCACAACTCATCATAGATCTGTGAATTTCATAACACCTTCTAAATATACGAATGCTTCAAGAACGAAATATAACAATTTTTTGTTATATCCGTTTCTTTCATTCGATTCAAACACAAACAAGTACAAGAGAGGATGACCCTACCTGTGACCCATCCTAGGATCTTGATGCCGTGGACAATTAACAACTTCGTTTGGTGTTTAGTTATCGAGAAGCAATAGCAACCAAGATGCAAATGGAGAGGTGTGAGTTAGATGGGGGCGGATTGTAAGTAGGATTAGGGTTGTGTGGTGTGGCTGTGTGAAATATTGAGGGGGGCGGATTGTTTGAGATGAAGATTAGGGTTGGATTAAGTTAAGTGGCTTATAAATACCCGAACTATTAGGGTAAATGGGTGATTTGGATCGGGTATTATTATTTCATGACATGGGCCGTATCTGGATTGGGTGATTTGGTTGCTTCTATCCGGATTGGGCCGAGTTAGTTGGTATATTGATTTTGGGCAGGATGAGCTAAATGGATTTAATACCAGATTAGTGGTAAAGCTGCCAAACAAAAATTTGAACTATAATGGGTTTAGCTAACTGGTGGTAATTTATATTAACGAGCATTGCTGCGAACCGCCGCGTTGCGGCGGGGCAGCGAGTCCTTTATATTTACAGTCCCATGTAGAAGTTGCAAAATGACACTGCCGATACCAATTTACATAACAAAAAATTGATACATTTTGTTGTAGCAATACTAATTTACATAACCAAAAGTTGATACATGTTCTTTTACAATTGCTTTCAATATTAAACCTTAACGCGCCGGTATAGCGAGTCCTTTGTATTTACAGTCACATGTAGAAGTTGCAAAATGACACTGCTGATACTAATTTACATAACAAAAACTTGATATTATCAAAGCTGAAGATTAGAAATTGCATCAGCTGCAGTTTGGAAACACACCTCACAGATTCCCATCATGGGTGAAAGTGCAATCACAACTGTCCAATTGCGTGCTTGTACATCTGCTGCAACTGGAAACAGACCCACGCATGTTAAAAGTAATTCTTATATATTATTGAAAGCATTGTGGACTATTTGCAAACGAACATATGTTTTGTTATCCTTCTCCACACTATGCTGTTTCGTTAACCCATATGAATATAACGACAAACTGAAAACTTAGCCCAAAAGAAATATCCTCAGTAACTTAACAACAATGAATCACACATGCCTGACCGCATTTCTGCATATGCTTCATAACGCAGAAGCTTTGTAAAAGAACAACGAAACATACCTTAATTGGCACATAATAGTTGCTCAGAAAGCTGAAATTTTTATAGCCTGAGTACCATTGTTCTTCCACATCTGTCATTATATGATATCACAGTTACATAAGACCATAAGATGGTTATTGTTTTTTGACTTACCAGTAACCTTATGTTGTATTTTTCGCTTTTGAGTACAGCGATACTGCTTCTGTACATCCATTTTCCTGATGATCTGCATGAGTTCATATTACAAAATAGGTGAAACCAATGTATAGCAACAAATTTCTTTGCTAAAAGAAGAAAGAAACAAAAGTCATACCAATAGTTTGAAACATCGGCACATCTAAAGCGCGCACAATCCAAACTGTATGCACATCCAAAGCGTGTACAGACTAATTGAATCAACTCCTGCCATGGCTGCGAATACAGAATACCACATCATGGCTGCAATTCAGCAAATTTCCGTTAAAAGCTAACAATATAAGAATTGATATTACAGTTATTTGAACCAAAATCAGTAAACTATATAAGATTGTATAAGATCGTATAGGGCTGGTTGATTACTTTGAAGTAAGTCATACGATCAGCCCGTCGTTGTTGGTAGCATATGAATTCCTTGATACAGACAAAGGCTCGAAGAGCACAAAACTATGACTGATATTATCACTTTTGGTTTTAGAACCATCTCGATCTGCAGTACATCAAAAAATAATGGCATAAACATACTGAAAACTGTATATAGCTGATGAAAAATTCAAAGACGTCATGCTAGAAAATGAAATATGTCATGGTAGAACCTGCTAGATGATCTGCGATTGCGGTACACACCTCAAAACAGAACTTCACCCGAAATCAACCGAAAATCTGAAGACAATGTAAGAAGAGAATTCATTAAAAGCTGAACACTTGCAGACACACTAAATAAAAAAGAGACACAGTAAATTCAAAAGCATGGTTAGATAAAAGTAAACAATTGCAGATACACTCAATAAGAAGACTAACCCTCTAATTTTGAAGCCTCGTATTGGTCAAACAACTGCAATTATGAAAGAAAAGTGTAGTAATCAAAACCTATAACCATACGAAATGACATATGATAGTCTGACACATTGGGAAACCTATAACCATACGAAATGACATATGATAGGCTGACCCGTAACACAGCCCACCGACCCATAAATTTTGACGCATCTACTGAATTTGATAACACAAAATTATTGAAAGAGAGAATGAACTTACGCCAGGAGCCTTTGGCACGACGCATAAGTGCCTATGCCCGAGCTCGCTGAAAGCCACAGCAGCTAGGAATTAAGCTCGACCAGCGGGAGAGGAAGCATGATCAATCCGATCTTGTTTCAGGGAACCGTACGTGAGACTTCCGCATCATACGGCTCCGTCCCGAGCTTCCGTCGTCAGCCTTCAACATACATATCCATCTCTGTCGGCAAAATATCCAAATCTTCCAATTTAGGCCCCTTTCCTAAACCCGCTTTAGCAAAATCAGTTGCTTAGAACTCATAATCAAATTCGAAGATTTAATATAATGTCTGTTGAAAAGACAAATGTTATGAGTCCATGATATATGGAAATAATTTTGGTAAACAAAGAGGATCATTAAAAATCATACCTTAAGAACATCTGGTTCTGCAAATTATAAATAAAGTCAGATAGTTAATTAAGATCAAAGATTGAATACATGCATACAATAGTCTGTCATGATCAGATTCACTTCCACTTCCTGCAAAACCGTTAAAAATAAATTAGTCAAATAGGCATTTAAATCATATTTCTATAATAAAATTCATAATAGAAATACGTACATTAAAAAGAATGCAGTCACAAAAATTCTCAAGCCTTATATCCAGAGTCGACAGTCGTAACTGCAAATTATATCAGCACTGATATATCTGGCTGGAAACCTTAAATACATACGAACCTCTGCCACTCATCTATGTTGGCGCCGAGTGATGTCATGGAAAACATTTGATTATATGCCCTGATATTGGTCAAAAAATGCTGCTCGAAGATGAGTTTTTGTATATATGCAGGGAATTCCCACGGTAAAAACAGTCGCACCTTTCCACCTAAACAACATCGATGATCCAGAGGGCCCGAGTGCCTTGTGGAGCTACTAAGCCTGTCCTCGTACCAGAAGAGTGTGTGACACTTTGAGAAAATACAATAACATGGGCCAAATCTCGTATTCTGTTGGTGGACCTTTAAGAAAAATTAAGCCTTTGTTAACAACTTGCTTGTGTGAACAAAATGATTTGTAAAAATATTCATGGGCGGGCTACAAACGCTGTCACAAACCTGTGCGAGGTCGCCTTGTCGTTGGTGCAGGCGCAGGTTGTGCTTGTGGAAACGGTGCGGGTGAACTCCTAATTGATAGTGTAGCTACAACAGAGGGGGATGTATTAGATGTTCCAGGCGCACCTACAACAACCATCGTGTTAAATCCATCAAGACAATTTGTAATGCATAGAAACAACGATAGGAAAAATGTATGTACCTGTTGCGCCAACACCTATGTCTGATGCTGTAGAAATGAACATGGGCACAGATGACTGGTACCGTGGCTGTGTCGAACTAGACGCTACATTTGTGTGACCTGATGTTGAAAATGGCACACGTGTAGGTTGTCGACGCCTTCGCTGTGAAGGATGTTACCCTGAAATAATGAAACAACAGGTATATGAACAATCAACGCGATGAGGTTTGAAAGAGAGTGGGACGATATGCATAAGTAGACAGATGTACCTTCAGGCATGTCCGTGCGCAACCTCTTGCGAACACTGTATGCACCTGTGGAAGTCCCTATAATTTTTACATGCATGTTAGCATAGGAGATAACATTAACATGAACCGGGCTCCATTAACACTTATGACAACTGCATTACCAGCATCGCATAACTCATCGACTCCCAATTCACTAAGCACATCAACGTCACATTCCATCACACCAGCATCATTAGTTGCCTCATGCCGAATGAGGCCAGCCCCATTGGGCCTCGATCCACATCTGATTACACTGTTATAAACAAACAAATTCTCATAAATGTATGGCAATAATGCTATAAACACATCTAAAGTTAGTTCACAAACCAACCATCAGAAATGTCGTTGCTTGATGTACCAATATTCGCACCCCCAGCTGTATGTGCACTAAAAGCAGGTGCACCACCCCGTGTAAAAGGACCCGAAGAAACAGTGTCAAGAGGCACCGGAATTACACCCGCAAGTGCCTGAACCTGATATGTATGCACAAATAACAGTCATTAAAGATGTAAAAAAAGGTAGTTACACAAATGTAAGAGGATTCCTCATTAACAGCTACATACCTGTCGCAATGCATCCGAACTCGTAAGTATCAAATCTTCAATAATAACCTTAGATTATTATTGCTATTAAATCGGAATAAAAACCAAAGGTAAAAACCTAACAACAATATTATCATATATACAAATCGAAGTTCAACACAAACATCAAGAAAACATCAACAAACAACTAAGCAAAAAAAAACACATATAGCAGGCACAGAACAACACATACAACATAATCAAGAAACTCACATACCCGGTTTTACCTACGACGGAGATAGCTTCGGTGGAGGGTTAATTAAAATTACAAAGGGGTAACTTCATCGATTAACATCTGAAGATAACAAACACACCAAATCAAAAATCAACCCACCAACAACAAAGCAATAAAAATGAAGATGAACAAATAATCTCAAAGCACAAAAAAACACTCATAACAATCAAACCCTAAATCTGACCATGTGTAGGTTTGATGACATTCGAGAAGATGTAGGCGATTCTGGAAGCTGCTGGCTATAATATTCCGGCACCAAATACATCAAAAAGTCAAAACCCTATGTTTTTTTTTCGTCGATAAATTAATCTCAAAGCACACAAAACACCAATAAGAATCAAGCCCTATGTATGGCTTTGATGACATCGGAGAGTATTGTTAAAGCTTAATATTACACTTTATCACACAACATAATATGAGAATAATGGAAGAAAAGAAGAAAGATAGATGGAGATGGTCACTTCTTAGAGATTAGATTAAGAGAGAAAGAATGAGATACAAGATGATGAATACCCCTAGAAGCAACACCCTCAAATGAGGAGGGTGAAGGGTATTCATAGGCTTCTAGACTTGGGTGGGCTTGGGCTTGAGATGGGCTTTTACAAGGATTACATGATTATAACATTTAACTAACAAACTTAAGCCCAAGCCCGTTGATTAAACTAACTAACTCAAACAACGACACACTTAATTAAACTATTACAATGACGAATGACCATCACTTTAAAATAAATCCTAACAATCTCCCCCTAAGGGATGGTCATTCAAATGATGCTCCATGTGAGATGGTCTTTCGTCTTCAATGTCTTTGAGCTTTGAGTGTCGTTGTATAGCAGTTTTTGTTTTTGGTTCCTTCATGCTATGTGATCTTCAAAGTATCGTCTTTGAGGTTGTTCTTGCCTTCGATCAGCATCTTCATGTGATTATGACGTCGTGACCTCCAATATACTCATACATCTTGGACTTTATACTTATGCAAACAATCTCCCCATAATCTTTCATCATTTGATATATGAACTTGTTCTTGACATCTTGATTAGCCTTTTGATTTTGTCGTTACACTATGTCTTTAACTTGATCCTTTTGTCTTGAACTTATACACTTGAGCTTTGTTGGAGATGTTCTTCATAAGTATGAGTATGCTGAGGTGAAGATGATTGATGAATGTGATGATGGTTAAAGGATGTTTATGGGTAGCTGCATAAAACTGTTAGTAATAATCATCCAGCGCTTACAGATTTGAACTTCGAGATTGTCAACAGCATAGTGTGAAGACTTTCTCTAATCTAAACCCAGGCCGTTCTGAATCAGATACCCTCGAGAGGGCTTACACGGACACACCGAAGTGCACCCACGATTTAGTGAGTCGCTGGAGATCACCCCACGACGGTAGACCGTTTGAAGCATCGTAACCATCATGATAAAACTTGGCAAGATCCTTGGATTTCATTAAGACTCTTGTACACCTTGTGTCCTTTTTGGTGAACACAAGGGTATTCATATGGAAGTGTTCCTAACGAGATATTTTGATGAATCTCATGGTTCTAGACTCTATAATGTGCGTTTTGGTTTTTAGTAGTCGGAGGCATGGAGCAGAGTGCCACCTTTTCAATATCAACACATCTCGGAATGAGAGGCCGATAGATTATGTAGTGTTCTCTGTGAGAAATGAAACAAATATCTTTTAAGAGATATCTGAGTGGCTAGGAGGGGTGGTGCAGCGCGTCACTGGGTCCATGACATCTTGTCTTCAATATCAGTATCACCTTAGTGAGTACCGATAGCATATGAATTGACCCGGTTTCTGCCCTAAGTTTTCATGGAGGGCTAATTCTTTTCACCCTTACATTAAACTTTTCTTTTTCATTCTTCAACCCCTTCTTTCTCCTTTCTCATTTACTCCTTTTTTCAATCTTACCTAAGGACTTCTAATTCTAATCTATTGGAATTGTCCTTGGGTAGATCCCTCCGGCTCTGGCGGATCATAGGACGGTTTTTCCTAACCTTAGTCACCTTATAACTTCTTGACTATCCTAGATTTGCCATAAAACCTTGTGAAAATCTCTCAAAGTGTTTATGAGTAAACACATTTTACATAGTACTTCGAGAGTTTTGCATTTTCTGAAATACTCCCCCTTCACATGTGCTCATGCATTTTTTATATAAAATTTGCACATGTTGGGTAGAGTTCGCACATTTTGAATTGATTGACTTTCAAAGAACATGACCTTTGCGAGACATGCTTACATCACTAGATAGACTAGCTTGAAATTATTACCCGTCCCGGTCATATTCAATGATCATCTCTCGAATTGGTACATTCTACTCAGACAAGTCCTTCGCGAGACACGTTTACATCAATGGATAACCATCTTGAAATTATTACCCTTCCCGGACATGTCTTTTCGATAACGGACATTTAGATTTCGTCAATTCGAGGGTTAGAACTGAGTCTGTCTGATGAGCATACTTTGAGATTCCAAGAACTTTAAACCTTTTGATCACATTTAATCACGTTTTCTCCCCCTCAAAAATAGCATGAATTGATATTTTTGATATCAACTGATTAAAATGAAACCTTTTGGAGAGAACGACGGATTTGAGCATGAAATTGGAACATTTTTTGTTTTTCTACTCCCCCTTAAACAAAGCATATGGTTAAACATTTTAGTTTAAAAGCAGTTTTAAGGGTTTAGGAGGGAGTTATCTTGAGCACTTTATGAAAGATTTGGAAAAATCTTATTGAAAAATCTTGAAGAAAATGTGCTCAAGATAGAAAAGATTTTGAAAATTTTTTGAAGATATGTAAGGAGAAATATCTTCATTTGTTTTTAGGATAAGTGTTAGAAAAAGAAATTGGTTTTGCACAACACTTTCCTTTATGTGAAGTTCGGGTCCGAAACTGAGTTGTTTCGAAGCCATTGAGATTTTTAGGAACGACATGTTTTGAAAACGTTTAAATGAACTCTCGCTCAAGCATCTGTACATGCCCGTATCATTGTTAAATGACATTTCTAGGTACGTACAGAATATCGATTATACGAGAGACATGTCGTGAGAAGAATATTTTTGGATTTTTGATTTTTTATATTGTTTTTGTATTTTTTGAAAATTTTCTATTTTTGTATTTTGCTTTTGTTGGTTTTTCAAATTTTGTATTTTGTTTTTGTTTTAATAAAAGAAATGGAAAATAAAAAATAGAAGAACGAGAGAATGATTTTGAAGAATTTACAGAATTAGAACCCTCTGATGAGCTGGGTTCTGAGATAGTTGAATCACATGTAACCAAAGACGAAGAGATGTCACAAATAACAGTGTTAGAAGTACATGAATCATCACTCTGAGGGTGTTGACTATCAACTGTTGTAACGGTTTCTACTTCCTGTTGGTGATTGTCACTATTCATTGTCTTGGTGCAACTATCAAAAATCTTTCCTGTGGGAATCCATCTAAGACCAACTGTTTTAAAAACTTTTCCCGTGGGAATCCACCTAAGGCAAGATCTAGGAGTAGTTTTCTTATCAGATGTAGCGGAAGTCTTATTTTTAGAAAAACTACGTCCTGTAGGGATCCACCTAGTAGGTTTGTTAGTCTTTTTCTTCTTATCAACGAGTTTGTTTCTATTTGTTGTCTCAGTGGATTATGCCGTAGCACTTGATTTTCCATTGTTGTTCGAAGAGGAATTTGAGTTCTTAGTGTTGCATTCTACGTGCACAGCATTTTCATTTAAGCAACTACTCTTAGATGCAAGCCAATCCCTAGACTTTAGTTGAATGATCCTAGGCAGTGGTTTACTACTACTAGCATTGCTTTGTAATGTTGTAGAATGCATCACCCTAGACGGTGTTCCTAAGATTCCATCTTTTCGAATCTGTGCCTTTTGCCTAGCTTTTTCTAGATATTGATTGTGGACCATGTCGTTTGAACCAACAGATTCTTTAACAGTATTTGTGGTCACATTTGGTGAGCTATTCCTGGGGGCACACACATTAGGATTCAACTTGTTGTCCTTTGAATTTGTAGTAGCATTCCTAGACTCTTTTGGATTATCTTTTGCACCTTTGTCTATCGCCCTATGTGTATGAGATGTAGAGGTAGACGCAGTAGTGAGACTAATCCTATTAAGGCCAGGTGCTATCACATTTGAGTTTTCGACAACAGCTTTTCCTTTTCCTTTCTCGTTTTCCTTAGGGAAGGGTGTGGAACTGGACATTTTTGGTCTAGCAGACTTATTTTTCTCACCCTTTCCTTTTTGACTATCAAGCTGAGACTTCAAAAGATCAATTTGTTCTTGCATATTTTTGTAAGAACGCTCATACGACAATTTGTCATACTTGCATTCTTCTTTTTTCTGATCAAGTTGTTTAAAATATGTTACATTTTGTTTTTCAATCTTAATAAGCGCCTTTTCATATTTTGAAACAATTTCGGAAATCTCAGCTCGAAGTCTTTCATCATCCTCAACAGAATACATTTGATAAATAATGGACATAATATCAGTTGAAAGAGCATCTTCAGAGAGTGCGTCATTTTGTTTTTCCAAGACTTTGATTTTTTCAATGTTTTCATTGGCTTCAATTACCAAGGATGTGTGGTCCTTGACAAATTCAGTTACTTCTTTGATAATTGCGTTCTCAACATGAATTGCTCTTGCATGTATGCCAGATACACTGGGAGTAATCTCTGTTTCGAACATCTTTTTCTGTTCAGTTTCAAAACTTTTGAACCAATCGTTGATTTTAGCATTTGTTTTGGTTGCCACAACATCTTGAAGCATTTCAACTCTCCTTTTAAGATCGGCCAAAAATATTCTAGCTTCACTTGAGGAAGTGTCGTTAGAGTACATTTGTTCGATGTTAGAAAGGTGTTTTGAAACAACTTTGAATTTTGAGGCAGCCACTGGTTTTTTGAAAAACAAAGGTGACTCCTTTTTAACAAGATGATCACCAGCAAGTTTGTTGGCTTCATTATAATCAATCGGTTTGATTTCTCTATTCAATTGTCTCATTTTGTTTCGACTCTCTTTCGTAAGCTCAATCGTTTCATGCGAATCATAACAAGCAGGTGGATCATGCACATCATTTATAAGATTACCATTAAATAGCACATTCTGTTTTTGCTGAGCTTTCTTGAAATAACAAGGGTTTTCACAACCGAGAGCCATTTTCTTTCTTGTATTTAAAATTGGGTTTTTGTCGTTAATTAACATATTAATCGTTTGAGTTGAATGACCCGTTTTTACAAGAATTTCTTCCAACTTTTTAATAGTTTCCTGTTTGTCAAGTACTTCATCAAGAAGTTCATCTTCTCGTTTAGAAAACTTTGAATGTAACTCGTTCTTTTCTTTTTCAAGATCAGAACAAATTGATTTTTGTTTAGAAAGTTGGTAGGTTAGATCAGAAATTTCTGCTTTTAGGGATTTAATTTGCATGTTCAGTCTAACATCAAGAGTGTCGTATTTGATTTGCAAATGTTTCTCCCTTGAAACAGAATCACTGTAACCATTTTCAAGTTCTGACAGTCGTTTGTGGTGAAATTCAAAAGCTTTTTCGTTTACCTTATATCTCTCAAGCTCAGCGGTCAATTTCTCATTCGCGGTCTTAAGATCGCTATTGACCTTTTTCACTTTTTCAATCTCATTACGACAATTATTCAGTAATGATTCAAATAAAACACGAGTTTCCTCATCATTAGCGTTATTTTGTGCAACTTGAACTTCGTTAGGATTCATATATGGAGATGTCAAATTAATATTGCTACAATTTGGCGAGTCCATATATGTATCATAAGTTGGTTCGAGAGGCATAGAATGTGGCTTTTGTTGAGAAAACGGATTAACCTCATTACTTGAAATTGATGTCTCATGGAGTGGTTCTTTGTCATAAGTAGGAGGAATGTCAGAATCAATGCTGCATGATGTTGATTCTTGCTGATTAGGCATAGGGTCGGAGATGCCAGTGAATTCTGTAGAATTATCATTAATTCTAGTTGTAACCATGAAATCGTATTCCTCATCAGTCAATGGTATTCCCGAATCATCCTTTTTAGCTAGCATCAACATGTACTGGAGCTTTTCTACCCTATCCATTGCATTGACATTTCCAGCTCTACCTATATCACTCCTTTGGGTTGCAGAAGAAGTTATGAAGCAATAATTCTCATTATGATTGACCACATTCTAATTCACAAACTGATCCATTTGGATTCCCGTATGTTGCCCTGCATATTGCATTTGATTCCCCATTTGAATACCCGTAGCATTTCCTTGCTGACGCTCAATAACCTCAACCATTTTGCCTTCTTGTCCTATATATGACTGCATGTTGTCAGTGTACGGTGAATTCCATTGGTTGTTGTTATGTGGTGGGATGTTAAATGCTTTGGTGATTGATGCAAACGCATGTGCCAAATCAGTTGCGAAATTGTTTTGGTGAGCGGCCATTGATGAAGTTGTATGATAAAGATGATGTTGGATCGGTTAAAGATCTAGGATACGGTTGGTTACGGTTCACGAGATTTGTTTGGTTTAAGTCCTTTGTCGTTGTCCTTGAATAGTCATTGAGAACTTGTTTCAATGAGTTTTCTGATTCGACAACTTGGTTCGATGAAGGTAATTCGTTCGATCAAAAAAAAAATTCGATCAAAGAAAATTGTTCGATCAAAAACAAATCGTTCGATCAAAAACAAATCGTTCGATCAAAAACAAATCGTTTGATCAAATGAAATCGTTCGACTAAATCGTTCGACTAAATCATTCGACCAAATCGTTCGACCAAATCGTTCGACCAAATCGTTCGAAGTAATCGTTTGATGAAATCGTTCGATGTAATCGTTCGATGAAATCGTTCGATGTAATCGTTCGATGAAATCGTTCGATCAGCCGAAGAGAAACTCTAACTCGACTACTCTTAAATCGTTCGATGAAATTTGATGGAACAATAATATTATTGCAACAGTACGTGACAAAACCAAGTTTTTTGAGACAGTAACGTGATATTAAACCCTATAAACCCTAGATCAATGTTTTGCTCTTGATACCACTTGTTAAAGCTTAATATTACTCTTTATCACACAACACAATATGAGAATAATAGAAGAAAAGAAGAAAGATAGATGGAGTTGGTCACTTCTTAGAAATTAGATTAAGAGAGAAAGAATGAGATACAAGATGATGAATACCCCTAGAAGCAACACCCTCAAATGAGGAGGGTGAAGGGTATTTATAGGCTTCTAGACTTGGGTGGGCTTGGGCTTGATATGGGCTTTTACAAAGATTACATGATTATAACATTTAACTAACAAACTTAAGCCCAAGCTCATTGATTAAACTAACTAACTCAAACAACGACACACTTAATTAAACTATTACAATGACGAATGACCATCACTTTAAAATAAATCCTAACAAGTATAACAGCCATATTTTCACAGCAAATATACGAATCACAGATTCAATAAAGTTCGAGAGATAGAGAGAGAGAGAGAGAGAGAGAGAGAGAGGCGGTTTGATTATCTGGGAGGATGAAGAATCTTCCCGAAATATGTATAACAACTATCTAAACAAACGGACCAAACGAAACGGGCGGGAAAAAATGGGAGCCCAAAACGAAACAGTAGGCCCGGTACTGCTACAACAACTGTAGCAAAACTCAACGCTCCATTATATAGCACATAAAACACCAGTAAGAATCAAGCACTATGTATGGCTTTGATGACATCGAAGAGTATAACAGCCATATTTTCACAGCAAATATACGAATCACAGATTCAATAAAGTTCGAGAGATAGAGAGAGAGAGAGGCGGTTTGATTATCTGGGAGGATGAAGAATCTTCCCGAAATATGTATAACAACTATCTAAACAAACGGACCAAACGAAACGGGCGGGAAAAAACGGGAGCCCAAAACGAAACAGTAGGCCCGGTACTGCTACAACAACTGTAGCAAAACTCGACGCTCCATTATATATAGTATAATGTTTGGTATTATTATTGGTATCTTGGTATTATAAATCTTCACGGGGATACATACATCACAGATAGTATTTGGGTGTATGAATGTCAATGGGATTACAGAGTTGTGGATTTAGAAGCTTAGTCCTAGTAATGCCTACGATTTGAGTGAGCCTGCGATTTGATATTTGCAATTTGAGTTACAGTTGACTAATTACAATTTGATTAATTGCAAATTGACAAGTTGTTATTTGACTTGATGCAACTCGACTGATTGCGATGCTACCAGTTGCGATTTGACGTTGCGAGTTAACACTTGCGATTCGACTTATTGCGATATGGTTGATTGCGATTTGTCTTGTGGCACCTTGACAAACTGTGACTTGACTTGTTGCGATTTGATCAAGTTGTGACTTGATTTCTGTGACTTGAATTTCAAAGGTTAGCATAGCACTTCACTCTTGGGTATTCTGGGTGATTTCACGGTTTCTCTTGTAGATTTTATAAAATCCCGCGAAAGATTCGATTTCTCGGTTTAAATCTCAAGAGCTGTAAAATCCCGATGAGATTAATTTTGGACATGTAGGCGGGACTTGAATTTAGACATAATAAAACTTACGGGGTTTGACCAATTTTTCGGGATAAGTTTGTGCTTCGAGATCGGCAGGAATTGGGAAATTATGGTGACTCGGTTGGTTTGTTAATTCACGGGTTGGTGTACTTAGTGTCACAAACATCTCGGGGTGGATGGATGCACGATGTTTGATGACCCTTGCTCGAGCGTATTTAAGGTGATTAGACTTGGATGTTCAAGAAGTGGATATATACAATAAAGGATGGAAGGTTGGGTATATATCACTACCTATATTTAAAGGAGTTACGTTGTTGTGCTCAATATAGGTTCTAAATCACAATCTGCAATTTAAAGTGATTATGGTGATTAGACTTGGATGTTCAAGAAGTGGATATATACAATAAAGGACGGAAGGTTGGGTATATATCACTACCTATATTTAAAGGAGTTACGTTGTTGTGCTCAATATAGGTTCTAAATCACAATTTAGTGCAAGTATAAGTCGCGGACTTGTTCTTTATCAAGCTTCATCAAGTGATTGTTGTTTCTCAAGCTTCTAATGGGATTGTAATACAAGATCTTCTCAAAAGGTGGTCAGACTTAAAGACTGAAGGTGATTTGTTTAGAGACGTGTTTTAACCTTTTACTCACTCTTAAGTTAAACACATTTCATCAAGCGGTTTTGGCATCTTACGAGCTTCAGTGATTTTGTTAATCTACTAAACCGTTGATGAGGAGACAAGCAAGGGGTTACTACTAGAGAGTCTTAATCACTATCTTCTTTGCAGTAGTTTTATCTGTCTCTTTCCATGAATTATGCCTGACAAATTCACAAACATCACGGACTCTCAGCTTTGGCAAAAATGGTCATTTCATGCCCTTTTTGAGGGGGAGAATTAGTGCGCGTTTCCTAGCGGTTCCGTCTCCAGCGATGTGAATTTCAGTGGTTTAGCTTTCAGCGGGTTGGCTCTTAGCGACTTTCCTAAGATTCCAGCGGTTTGATACTTACTGTTGTGCAGTTTGTTCTTGAATTTATTTATCGGTTAAATCTCAAGAATTGTAAAATCCTGTACACAGTATGACAACTATTCCATGCACTGCACCTGATAACATCCAAGCAGCTGGGTTAGACAGCTATGTTTGATTAGACTGACTATGAGTCATGGGTACTGCTAAGTATTAGCGCATGTTTCTTCTCCCTTTGACTATTCAACCGCACAAAATGATCACGAAGTTAATTTGGTATTCCTTGTTTGAGATTGAAGTTGAATTTCACGAAGGCGTCTACTTAGTTTATCTTGAAGTCGGGGTTGGTTGGATGCATGATCTTCAATGATAACTTGCTCGTGCTTAAAATTTTGAGTTGAAGACTTGGGTTATCTAGTTACCAGCAATCGGGGTAACTATCACTTAAGAGTCATTGGAGTACTCAGTGTCACACGTCAATGACGTTGTCGATAATCGCAAGAGGTGTTAATGTTTCATACTTTGGTTGGTTATAGAGTAATTAGAGATTTTACACCATTCTTCCAACAACAGTGCAAGCTTAGGTAACAAATTTGAGTAATTCTACGTCATTCGCAATATTGGTATTTCGGATTTCCTTCATCAAGTGGTCACAAATAGTTGTTTGTGTACGAGGTTGGATAGTTGGACAAAGGCTTTAAAAGTTGTGATGCAATCTGTAATTCTCACGAGATGTTCTTAACCCAAACAAATGTTCACCAAAACCAAATCAGTCATGCCACATTCAATCTGTTACTGTCTCACGGTTTCTTCTTGGTTATGTAAAATCCCGTGAAAGAACTTATTTCTCGGTTTAAACCATAGATTTGTAAAATCCAGTGATGATGGGCTTAGCGCTCTTGACCATGATCGGGTTAAAACCATTATCAAAGTTCAGCTATTACATCACAAATGGCTGGATCGGGGCATTTAATCGACAAGATGTGACTACGGCGTTTGTTCAGTATTATTTATTTGAGGTTGACGTGAAATTTCATGAGTACGTGCACTTAGTATCTGAAGATATCGGGGAGGTTGGATGAAGATTCTTCGAGATTCTTGTTCGAGCTTTCAATACAATGACGAGGACTTGGATATCTAGTTATTTTTTCTTTCTCCCTATTACAAAATAACTATCACTTTAAGGAGTCACGTTGTAGTGCTCAGTGTCACACGAAGTTGTGGATATCCAAGAGGTGATGTATGTCTTATACTTGATGGTTGGTTGGTTGAAGAGTATAGAGTACTTAGGGATTCGATGTTGGACGAAATCTCTGCACCGCTCTTTGTCTCGCATTAGTACAAGGTTAAGTCACAAGTTCGGGTTATGTTACTTCAGTCTCAAGTTCATCATATTGGGTATTTCTCCATCAGTGGTCACGACGTCAAGCCGACAAAATGATAATGGGGTTGGTAACGAGTTAGATGAGAGAAGTAGTAAAGAGAGAGATTATGACGTCTGTACACATCAGTGCAGGACTCGCTCTTCAACATTATGACGTCTGTACACATCAGTGCAGGCCTCGCTCTTCAACATAATGATGTCTGTTCAAATCAGTTCAGGCCTCGTTCTTCAAAGAAAAGAAAAGTGTACGCTTGAGTGCACTTTATCTTCAAAAGAAGAGGAGTCTTCTTATTTATGGCCATTCTCATCAACAAGTTTTATGCTCTTTCCGTGCTTATTCAGTCTTCAAGTGGATCGGCGCATATTGGAGTATATTTTTATTCACGTATTCAACCAAAAATTGCAGTTGACAGGCATATGCAATTTTTGAGGAGGGGAAAGGGTGAATAAACAACATGTCAGTCTTCAAGAACCGTCAAGTGGAGCTACTTACCGTTAATGGTATTCATATTCACTAGTTCAATCATCAAAAATTGCAATTGGCAGGCATATGCAATTTTTTAGGGGGGGAAAGGGTGAATATTATTCTACATGTTGATTGATGATTGAGAAATGGTCATACGAGTCCTGAATACGTCAGTTCAGAAGTCGTGCAAACCATGTTTCTCCAACACTACATCTTCCTCCGTTTATCAAGGTGTTGAAGAACATGGTCATGGAATGCTAATCGACATCTTCTCACGGGCTGGTACAATCAGTTTCAAAGGGTTTCTAGTCGATGCTTCATGTACACGTCATTACGCTGCATGTACACATCATGATGATGATTCCGATTAATCGTAACCATCATGGGGGAGAGAAATGTGTACACCAAGGACGCACAACAGGTTCACGTGATCGGGCTTAATCATTTATTCCGGTGTTGATAACCGCAGAGATGATCAGTGGTTCAACTTGTTACCTTGGTATTAACGTTTCACTGTTACGTCATGGGCTGATTAATCGTAATCATCAGGGGAGAGAGAATGTGTACATCAAGGACGCACAACAGGTTCACGTGATCAGGGCTTAATATCCAAGGATGGATACATACTATAGATGATCAGTGGTTCAACTTGTTACTTTGGTGTTATACTAAAGACTGAAGAAGGTCGAGTCGTCAGTCTATTCTACATTCTCTGTTGTGTGTTATCATCTCATATGTATGCTGCGGGCTGATGGGTTATATGTAAGGTTACTGGAAGGCATTTGGTGAGATGAAGATGGTTGGTATTCTGTTCCTCCATATTGGGCAATCTTGAAGAAGGTCGAGTCTATAGTCTTCTCCACATTCTCCGCTATGTGTTAGAAGACTAAAGACGGCATGCATTTGGTTATCAAAAGACTTCTTCATATTATGGGCGTTCATCCAAAGTCTTCTTTCTATTATGGGTGTTCATCAGAAAGGTTGTCAGATTGGGGGAGAGCACTAATTAGGGGAGAGTGAAAAGTCTGAATTAATCCCTGATTAAATGTGCTCACAATACTCTTCAGCAAGTAAAGCGATGGCAGCGGAGATATTCTGGAAGCTGAGGAGTAATGGTTTTCGGTTCGTATCCTTGTATATATTTTGCTTCTTACATTCTTTTTCATATCTTATACCATTTTTGTAAATAGATATATAGAAATCTTGCTAATTGTAAATAGAGAATCGTAAAATCAGAAAAACCATAAAAATTAAAAAAAATTAGAAAAGAAAAAAAATAGTTTCACCTAGGCATGTCTTCTGTTTATCGATAACATTTACGGACTTAGAAATGTCATTCAATAATGGCACGGGTCTTTAAATGAAGCTCAAGCAGAAGTTAAAATGGATTAGTAAATGTTGGGTCTAAAGATGCTGTTGTTCGAGAAATACACTAAGTATTACTCTGCTGATCAGTTAAGTGACTCTGCTGATTAGACTATAACTCTGCTGTTTTGTAACTCTGCTGGATTGGAATAATAAACAAACTGTAACTCTGCTGCTAGCCCACGAAGACTCTGCTGCTAGACTAGTTACTCTGCTGCTTATTAGATATGTATAGTATGTTAAGGATAAGTATAGAAAAGATACGTAAAGATATTTTTCTTGTATAGAAAGTCTTGTAAACCGACTAGGACTCCTTACGCTATAAAAGGAGGATCTAGGGTTAGGTTAGATATACGTATCATTATTGTTTTACACTTCAAGGTTTCTTGTAACCCTATTGCTATCGAGCAATCGTATTAATATATTGAAGTGTTGTTTGAGAATTCGTTTGTGTTTTAATTCTTCTTAAAATCAAATATTAAGTTCCGCATAATATTTGATATACAACTCAAGATCAGTTTCTATACCGATTGCTTTAGGTTTATATCTAAAGTAATTAATAAGATCGTGAAGCTCAACTAGGATCAACAAGTGGTATCAGAGCTTGTGATCTAGAAACTGGTACCAAGAAGAATTACTGAATACAAGATCTGTTCATCATCAAAGTAAGCAATGGAATCCGATTCTACACACATGGTTACTGCATCAAGAGTTCCCATGCTCAAGACTGGAGAGTACGAGATCTGAAAGATGAGAATTCAACAATACATGAGAATGGTTGATTACTCACTTTGGGAAGTTGTTCTACATGGCGACAGTCAACCAGCCAAGACTGCTAATGGATTAGTCTTGACTCTCAAGACAAGTGAGGAGAAAGCACAGAGAAGATTGGAGGTCAAGGCTCACAGCATTCTCATGATGGGAATACCTAATGATTATCAACTAAGTTTTAATCATATTGAGTCTGCTAAGGATTTATGGGAAGCAATTGAACTTCGATTTGGTGGGAATGAAGCTACCAAGAAATCAAGAAAGGATCTACTGAAGCATCAGTTTAAAACTTTTACTGCTTTGAGTTCTGAGAATATTGAGGGAACTTGTGATCGACTTCATAAGTTGACCAGTCAGATGGCTCTTTTGAAGATTGAAGTACCTCAAGAAGATATTAATCTAAAATTTCTGAGAAGTCTATCTTCTGAATGGAACACTCACACAGTGATTTGGAGGCACAAGGAAGATTTTGAGAAGATGACATTGGATGATCTGTATAACAACTTGAAAGTGTATGAATCTGAAGTTAAGGGATTGTCAAGTTCATCTTCTACCACAAACAATCTTGCTTTTGTTTCCTCAAGCAACAAGAATTCTGGTAGTCATCAAGAATAGCACTCTGCTGCTGGTACTTTTGTTCCGGCTGCTGGTTCACATGTCTCTGCTGCTGACTCTACCAACACCAACACCATCAGTGATGCTTCCATTTGTGCTTATTTGGCTGAACTTACTACAAGTACTTCAGTTATGCCTCAAGATCTGGATGAACTTGATCCTGATGATGTTGAAGAGATTGATATGCAATGGCAGTTTGCAATGCTTACTATGAGGGCAAGAAGGTTTCTTAAAAGAACTGGTAAAAAGATGAAGTTCAGAAGGAACAAGAATGTGGGATTTGACAAATCAAAGGCTGAATGTTTCAACTGTCATAAGAAGGGACACTTTGCTAGAGAGTGCAGAGCACCAAAAAGGAATAATGAGAATGTCAAGAAGTCTACTGATGAAGAGCCAAATCCTACTACTGCTATGGTGTCATGTGATGGGTTAGGAGAATATGACTGGAGTGATCATGCTGAAGATGGTCCAAATTGTGCATTGATAGCTGAAGAGGAACCTCAAGTACAACATTTTGCTCTCATGGCCTACTCCTCCTCTGGATCAGACTCTGAGGTATCCAATGAATCATCTTGTTCTTTCAAATCATGTTCTGATACAATTGAAATACTTAAGTCTAGCAATGGAAACCTTAAAATGGAGAATGAAACACTTAAGCTAGACAATCTTAGTTATGAATATGGTTTAAAGAATTTAGAAAAGAAACTTGAATTTTATAAAAAGGCTGAAATTGAATATCTTGATAAGATAACTACTCTAGAAAATGAACTTATTAAGAAAGATTGTGAGATTAAGGTTCTTATGGAAAAAGTAGAAGAGGCTGAACAGGCTAAAGATTCAGCTATAAGCGAGACTGAAAAACATATTGTTAGGGTGGAAAAACAACAATTTGCCACTGACATTCTCAGTAAACCAATAGGAAGACACTTTGCAGATTCAGGAAGTGGTCTAGGATATAATGTTGTTGCTCACCCTAAGAAACTTAGTGCCAATGCCCCTCCTACTAGGACATTGTCTTTTATACCTGAGTCTGAGGCTAAACCTGTAGGTGAAACTAGTGAAACCAAAATAGAGTCACCTAAGGTTGAGAAAAAGTGGTCTGATGCACCCCTTATTGAAGATTGGGAGTCTGACAGTGATGATGAAGTTGTAGAATCTGATTCAACCCCTAAGAACAAAAAGGAAGAAATTCCTGCTGTTGTTGAATCAAAAGCACCTAAGGCTAAAAAGGTTGAGTTTATTAAGCCTAAGTTAGGTAAAGGTATCTCTAGGAAGATGGCTGAGTATGAAAACACACCTAGAGCATATCCTAAGAAAACCAATAACTTGCCTAGAGGAAACCAGAGAAATTGGAACAACCTAGTTTCACAAAGATTAGGTTCTAATTTTCAATTACTTAAAAAGGCATGTTATGGTTGTGGTAGTTTTGAACATCTGCAAGATGAGTGCTACTACTATCAGAAACCAGTTTGGAACCAGTACACTAGGGTAAACCATAGAAACTTTGCTAGAAAGACTCACCCACATCCCAAAAGAAACATGGTTCCCAAGGAAGTTTTGATGAGAGATGGTATTTCTAGAGTTATCTCTCCTATTGCACCAAAAGGGCCCATAAAGAAGGACATAGTTGATTCTGCTATTAAGGCAAACTCTGCTGTTAAGGTAGACTCTGCTGTTTTGCCTAAAGTTGTTACTGATACTGTTGTGAGCAACCATTTTTATGTTGTTAAGGCCTCAGCTTGCTGGGTCTGGAAACCTAAAGTTAAAGTTATAGATCATGTTCTCAGACACAGCAGTGCACCAATGCAGTTGAAGAAATTTGACTACTTTTATGCACAAGGCAGATCCAAGTCAGTAATGGCTTGGGTCCCAAAGAGAAACTAATTCTCTTACTTTTTGTGCAGGGCAATCTACAAAAGGAGCTAAATGATAAATGCATTTTTGATAGTAGATGCTCTTCACATATGACTGGAGACCAAAGCAATTTGGAAAACTTTGAAGCTTTGGATGGTAGATATGTTGCCTTTGGGAATGATCCTAAAGGAGGTAAAATTGTTGGTAAAGGCATCATCAGAACTGGAAAATTGGATTTTGAGAAAGTGTATTTAGTGAATGGACTAAAGTTCAATCTTTTTAGTGTCTCACAAATGTGTGACAGAAAGAATTTTGTTCTTTTTACAGACACTGAATGTCTTGTCTTATCTCCCGACTATAAGATACCTGATGATAAATTAGTACTTCTTAAAGTCCCTAGAAATGACAACATATACAGTGTGGACATAAAGAACATTATTCCCAAAAGAGATTTAACTTGTCTATTTGCCAAAGCCACTATTGATGAATCCAAACTATGGCACAGAAGGCTTGGACATTTGAACTACAAGGCTATCAACAAGTTGGTGAAAGGGAACTTGGTCAGAGGATTACCTTCAAAGGTTTTTGAGGACCCTGAAGTATGTGTTGCGTGTCAAATAGGAAAGCAACATAGAGCATCTTGTAAGTCCAAATTGGTGAATTCTATTACTGAACCCTTGTTTATGTTACACATGGACCTATTTGGACCTACTTATGTGAAAAGTTTGAATAAAAAGATGTATGGCTTAGTGGTCACTGATGATTTTAGTAGATTTACTTGGGTATTCTTCTTAGCTACTAAGGATGAGACACCTGGCATTCTTAAGGCTTTTATTACAAGGATAGAAAACCTATTTAATCACAAGGTTAAGATCATCAGATGTGACAATGGAACTGAATTTAAGAATCATGTAATGAATCAGTTTTGTAAGGAAAAGGGTATAACTAGACAATTTAGTGTGGCTAGAACTCCTCAGCAAAATGGTGTTGCTGAGAGGAGAAATAGAACATTAATTGAGGCTGCTAGGACCATGTTGTCAGAGTCTAAGTTACCCACTATCTTTTGGGCTGAAGCAGTCAACACTGCTTATTATGTGCAGAATAGAAGCAAGATAGTTAAGCCTCACAATAAGACCCCTTATGAGTTATTGCATGGTAGGAATCCACTGATAGATTTCTTTAGACCATTTGGGTGTCCTGTCACTATCTTAAACACCATTGACCACTTAGGCAAGTTTAGTGAGAAAGCATACATAGGTTACTTTGTTAGATACTCTACTGAAAGTAAGGCTTTTAGGGTCTTCAATCAAAGGACTAGGCATGTGGTGGAAAATTTGCATGTTAAAATTAGAGAAACCACACCAAATGTTGATGGAAAAGGTCCTGAATGGATGTTTGATATTGATTCTTTAACCAAAAGTATGAATTATCAACCAGTCCTTGCAGGTACTACTAACATGTCTGCAGGTACACAAACTAACCCCAATGCAGGTACAGAAAGCAAAGAAGGATGGATCTGCAGAGGAGTTTGTTTTGATTGAAAAGTGAAAGTTTGATCAGTACTTCTCTCCAACAGATAAAGAGGGAAAGAGTTTAGATGATAATGCTATTCATAAGGAAGTACCAAAGGTTAATGCAGAAGGTGATGATGAACCTTCTCATGATGACAAGAATGATGATAAGGAAAGGAATGAAGAGTCAGAAATTGATGGGCAACAAGGGAATAAACATAGCAGCAGTTCTCTCAACTCTGCTGCCAGGCCAAAACACTCTGCTGATAGGCCAAAACACTCTGCTGTTAGGCTAAAACACTCTGCTGTTAGGTTTGGTAACTCTGCTGCTATGCCCAAGGACTCTACTGCTGATAAAGATGGTGATTCTCATGATGATTCTTCTGAAGAGATGCCCGAATTAGAAGAAGTATATGTGGATATTGATGATGAAGTTGTTGATGTTTTTGGTGCTAAAGCTGATTTATCCAATTTGGAAACTGATATACCTGTTAGTCCCACTCCAACAACCAGAATCCACAAGCATCATCCAAAGGAGCAGATAATTGGTGATGTTCACTCTGCTGTGCAGACCAGAAGTAAATCAAAAGGTCTGAGTGATTTGCTTGATCAGGGATTGTTTGCTCAAACTCTTAAAAAGAGGAATAGCCACAAGGATTTACAAAATTGCATGTTTGCCTGTTTCTTATCTCAAGAAGAACCCAAAACCATTCACAAGGCTATGAAAGATGAAAGTTGGGTTGAAGCTATGCAAGAGGAGTTGCTGCAGTTCAAGCTTCAAGAAGTCTGGACATTGGTGGATTTGCCTAATGGAAAAAGAGCAATTGGTACTAAATGGGTGTTCAGATGCAAAAGAGATGAAAGAGGCATTGTTATTAGGAACAAGGCTAGATTGGTGGCTCAGGGATACACTCAGGAAGAAGGAATAGATTATGATGAGGTATTTGCCCCAGTTGCAAGAATTGAGGCTATCAGATTATTCTTAGCATATGCCTCATACAAGAATTTTCCTGTGTATCAAATGGATGTGAAAAGTGTTTTCTTGTATGGAAAGATTCTTGAAGAGGTATATGTGATGCAACCACCTGGGTTTGAAGATCCTAAGTATCCTGATAGGGTTTACAAGGTGAAGAAAGCACTGTATGGACTACATCAAGCTCCTAGAGCTTGGTATGACACCTTATCCAAGTATTTGTTGAATAATGGTTTTTGCAGAGGAACCATTGATAAAACATTGTTCATTAAGAAAGACAAAAAGGATATCCTACTTGTTCAGGTTTATGTAGATGATATCATATTTGGATCTACAAATAAGGTGTTATGTGAAGGATTTGAAAAGCTTATGCACAACAGGTTTGAGATGAGTTCTATGGGGGAACTGACTTTCTTTTTGGGGCTTCAAGTTAAGCAAAAGTCAGATGGGATTTTTATTAGCCAAGACAAGTATGTGGTTGATATGTTGAAGAAATTTGGTTTAAATGATGTGAAAGCAGCTAAGACACCAATGGATAAAAACAAACCTTTGCTCAAGGATGAAGATGGGGTAGAGGTTGATGTACATCTTTATAGATCAATGATTGGGTCATTGATGTATCTGACTGCTTCAAGGCCAGATATCATGTTTTCTGTGTGTGCTTGTGCTAGATTTCAAGTGTCAACAAAAGTTTCACACTTGGAAGTGGTCAAAAGAAATTTTAGGTATCTAAAGGGTCAACCTAAATTGGGTCTTTGGTATCCTAATAATTCACCCTTTGACTTGATAGCATACTCAGATAGTGACTATGCTGGAGCTAGTTTGGATAGAAACTCAACCACTGGAGGCTGTCAGTACCTTGGTCATAGGCTAATCTCATGGCAATGCAAGAAATAGACTGTTGTGGCTAACTCAACAACTGAAGCAGAATATGTTGCTGCTTCTAGATGCTGTGGACAAGTGCTCTGGATTCAGAACCAACTGCTGGATTATGGGTACAATTTCATGAACACAAAAATTTTCATTGACAACAACAGCACAATGTGTATTATCAAAAATCCTGTTTTTCATTCTAAAACAAAACACATATAGATAAGACATCATTTTATTAGAGATTGTTATGAGAAAAAGTTAATTCAAGTGGTTAAGATACATACTGACAATAATGTTGCTGATCTACTTACCAAAAGTTTTGATATAAGTAGATTTCAATTTTTAGTTGCTAGTATTGGCATGATAAATCTTTAATCTTTAAAAATCTTATCTCTGTATGTTTTTGTAAACTTTTGTAAGGATTTGTGCTGTTGTTTAGTCAACATCTGGTGTTAAGTCAAAATTTGTTGTTTCTTAAGTTGTTGCTGTTTGGTTGTTTGCTACTATGCTACTCTGCTGCTATTGTGGGATATTCTTGCTTGTGTTTGTGGTTTTCTACTAACCTTTTGCAGATATACATGAATACAAAGCAAGGAAAGATAAAGTCCATTGATCACAAAAGCTAAAGTACAAAATAAAGTTTCCATACATCCATTGTTCTTAAGAAGATCAAAAGATACCAAGGCCCAAGGATTCACAACCTAAACACACCTATAACAAATCAAGCTTGTTCCTTTCCCTTTCCAACAAAGTCTGGCATAACCTTGCTGCGAGGTCCTCTAGTACCCATGGCTTCTGATACTCTAGGACAGGGAAGTGCAAGTACCACTGGTCTTGGTGGTGGACTCTGCTGTTGGCTTGAAGATGGAGCTTGTTTCCTCTCCGGCTTTTTCTTTGGAACAGGGACTTCCTGCTCCGTACTTGGCTTTGGACGAGGAGGGTCAACACTCTTACCAAAAGCGGCAACAACCTTCTCCATTTGTCTCTGAAGCTCGGCAGTCAAAGGATGTTGCGGAGGATCGATTTCCCAGGAACCTTGATAGTATGTCATGGATTTTGGCCATGCTGTTGCTTCTTCATCATCGCTAGAATCTACAAAGGAGGATGGCGTCGATGGAAGCGGGTCAGAATATTCTTCTTCTACAACCGCTTTACCTTTTTGTTGTGCTGAAGATGAACTTGGAGGAAAATAATTTATCCATCCTTGTGACGTATCTGAAGAGGAATCTGATGAAATGTCAATGATCGGTGCTTTGGATGAACTCATGGTTATTTGATTTTGAGTTAGGGTTTGTGAAATTGGGGATTTGTAAAGCGAATGAGGGATTTATGGAATTTAATGAGGAGTTGGTATTGTATTTAAGCTACCAAAGAAATTAAATTTGGAGATTTTGGGAAAGTTGACTTTTAGTCAAACCTTTCATAACTCTGCTGCTGAGTTTGAAAGTAAAGGGGTTAAACTGAAAATTTTGGTGCGTCTTAAAACCTAATTAGATCAAAACGGTCTCACACACCATTTCGATCTCATTAACTTTTAATTGCTCAAAGTTACCTTCAATTCTCACCCAAGAACACTCATACATCTCATTAAATCCAAAACCCCCAAACTCCAAATGGCTCAAAGAAAGTTTCCAGATGAGCATAATCAAATTGCGTTTCTTAGTAAGGTTTCAGCTGCCGAAGGATTTCATGAAGTTATGGATTTTCTTAGTGCATCTCGATTAAGGTATGCTTTAACAGTTGATCCACCCATTATTAAATCTCATATGCACCAGTATTGGTCAACTGTTAAGCTAGATACACTCGATGGGGAGGAAAGGTTAATAGGTAGTGTAGATGGAGAGACTATTGTGGTTAGTGAGACAACTATTAAGAGAAGCCTTCGTCTCTCAGGTGTTCCAACACCCTCTAATCTTACCACTGAGGTTATTTTGTCTGAACTTGAGAACATTGGGTATGAGAGGCCTGAGACTACTGGAACTTTTTATAAAGGTCTGCTTTGCCCACATTGGAAGTTTTTGTTGCATACTCTTCAACACTGCTTGTTTCCCAAAGTGGGTGGATGGAATGAGTTTAGTGCTCTTCAAGCCATGTCTTTAGTTTGTTTGGCTACTGGACAACCATTTGATTTTTCATCAATGATTTTTGAGGGTATGAAGAAGTTTGTTAAGAAGAAGTTTTATTTGTATCCAAGGTTTTTGCAGCTTATTATCAACAATCAACTAAAAGAACCCTTGGAACATACCATCATTGAGCCAAGTAGCAGAATGGCAATCAAGATGTTTGCTTTTCTGAAGAAGAATGGAAAAGGATTTTCTGGTGCTATAACTCCCCTGTCTCAACACATTTTGAATATAGTGGCTGCAGTGAATGAGGATGAAGAGGCTGGAACTCCCACAGCTTCCCATCACACATCCTCCTCTACAAGTTTGAATGTATCATCATCCACTGAACCCCAAAATACCTAATCCCCTAGGACTTCACAACAAGAGGACATTGTGCAACCTCAGACCAATGTCAGTATGGATGCAGATGAGGCTGGTACAGGTGATGTAGGTACCATGATGGAAGAGGCTGGCACTACTGTTTCCAACTTAGTAGTTGAACAGGACAGTGCTAACATACCTAAGACCTCAACCATGGCAACATCTATTGTAGAGGGTTCTCAAGAACCTAATACAACTGATGGTAACCCCAGCCAAATGGCTAATATGGGGGGCTCAGATGTTCAATCTAGGGTTGAAACTGAGTTTTTGTCCCAAGATTCACCTCTCGGAGAAGGTAACACATCTCGAAGTGATGTGGACAGGGATGAAACACATAAATTGATGGACACTGATGTACAAAATGACAATGCCCATGATACACCTCTCGGACCAGGTAACACAGGTCGAAGTGTTGAGGCTAGCATTGAACTTGAAACAGAGGATTTGACGGTTAAAATACCTGTACAAAATGCCAATTCCAGTGATCAACCTCTCGGGTCAGGTAACACAGACCGAAGTTGTGAGGATATCATGAAACAATTACAGGAATTGACGAATACATGTACCAAATTGTCACAGGAGGTTCTTGGTCTTGGAAAGGAATTAAAAACAGTCAAAGCTTCTCAGGGTGCTGAAATCAGAAGACTTAAGCTCAGGGTTACACATCTTGAGGGGATGCTGAAGAAGAGTTCCAAACCATGTTTGGAAGAGGATGCTTCCAAACAGGGGAGGAATGATCAGGATCAGGAGGTTATAATAGGTTCAGGGGAGGTTGGCAAGGAATCAGGTGAAAATGTTGCTGTTATTGGTGATAAGAGTGAAAAGATTGACTCTGTTGGAGCAGAACACTCTGCTGATGGGTTAAAGGACTCTGCTGTTGATACAGAGAAGAGTGCAGGAGAAAAGGAATCTGCTGAATCAGATGATGAAAAGTTGACCTTAGCTCAAGTACTTTTGAACATTGGAACTAAAACACCCACACCATCACAACAACAACCTGCTGCTGAATCTACACATCATGATAAAGAAGCTGCTGAAGAACTTGAAAGGATGCAAAAGTTGAAACCAAAAACTAAGAAGCAAATAGCTTTTGATGCAGAGGTTACAAGGCAACTTCAAGAAAAGGACTTGGCTGATGAAAAAGCTCAGATTGCTCATGATGAGGAATATGCAAGGAGTGTGGCAGCTAATGAGGAAAGAAATATGTTTGAATTTATGGAAAGCTCCAAATCTAAAGAGGTTAATCAAGAAGAGTTCAATGAACAGTTGCAATATTTCTTAGATTCTGATATGATTGTAAGAGGTCAAGCTTTCTTGATAACGAAAGATGAGCAATTGGATGCAAATGAAAAGACAGAAGAGATTGTGGAGTTTATACTCAGAAAGAATGGAGTAGCTAAGTGGGAAGAGCTGATTCTGAGAATTAAAGAAGGACAGAAGCATGGATACAAACCAAAGTCAAATACAAAGAAAGCATTAGTTAATGATATGAAGTATTATTTGAAGAATGCAAGAAATTATCAGATGAAGGATTTCAAGGGAAAATCAGATGCCATAATTACAAAGGAATTTTATGAAACCTATGCTATGCTGAATCCAAGAAAAGGTTTCAAAACTGAAAAGAAGAGAAAGCCAGAGGTTATGGAATTTGATAATGTGAAAGCATTTGGAAGTGTTTTGGAGAAGCAAGATGACAAGCAAACCATGGAGGTTGAGAGGGAAGAAGTTAAGGAAGTCATTGGTTATAAGAGGACTGGTACAAGAACTAAGATGAGTGCTAGAAAGAAAAGAAGAGTTCAAACTGAAGATTGTTATAAGAACAAACAAGAAGAAGCTGATGCTATGAAAGCTATTATGGACTTCACAGTTCATAAACCACAACCAGTACCTAAACCACAGCCAGAACCTGAGATAATCAATGCAGTCCCCTTATCAACAAAGTATCCAATTATATCTTATACTGCTGATGTGTTTGATGTCTGTGATGCTAAATGGGAGGTTATGAGATCTAATTTGAAATGTGAAAAATATGTTAGATTTGATCAGATGCTGGAGTACATGGATAGAGATGATATTGTAAAACTCTGGGAACTTTACAAGGAAAGATATGGTGACAAGAAACCAGAGTCAGTGCCTGAAAGAGTACATTATCTTTGGCTGAGTAACATGTTTGAGCCTGATGCAATGTATACTGAATGGGAAAAATTAAGAAGGTCAAAGAAAGTTGTTAAGTGGTACTTATATCAGTCATGTGGAGTACATGAACTGATTGGAGATGGTGGACTTGGTGTTTACATGTTGATAGAAAAAGATTATCCATTCTACAACAATGTTGATGTTCTCACTGATATGATGCAACCAGGAAAGTTGATGTTGCAAAAACCATTTGTATCAGATTATCAAGCAGGTGTGCTAATTGAGAAGTATAGAAAGATTCTGCAAGAGAAGATTTCAAAACAGTAAAGTGTTTGGAAGCATCCTCTTAGTGATTAGCTGGGTTTAAAGGAAACTTGATGATTTTTGGAGAAAAATATCAAGTTTAGAGGAGGATTGTTGGGTCTAAAGATGCTGCTGTTCGAGAAATACACTAAGTATTACTCTGCTGATCAGTTAAGTGACTCTGCTGATTAGACTATAACTCTGCTGTTTTGTAACTCTGCTGGATTGGAATAATAAGCAAAGTGTAACTCTGCTGCTAGCCCACGAAGACTCTGCTGCTAGACTAGTTACTTTGCTGCTTATTAGATATGTATAGTATGTTAAGGATAAGTATAGAAAAGATACGTAAAGATATTTTTCTTGTATAGAAAGTCTTGTAAACCGACTAGGACTCCTTACGCTATAAAAGGAGGATCTAGGGTTAGGTTAGATATACGTATCATTATTGTTTTACACTTCAAGGTTTCTTGTAACCCTATTGCTATCGAGCAATCGTATTAATATATTGAAGTGTTGTTTGAGAATTCGTTTGTGTTTTAATTCTTCTTAAGATCAAATATTAAGTTCTGCATAATATTTGATATACAACTCAAGATCAGTTTCTATACCGATTGCTTTAGGTTTATATCTAAAGTAATTAATAAGATCGTGAAGCTCAACTGGGATCAACAGTAAAACATGTCTAAAATGGCTTGCTATTTCTTCAGATAGCAACCCGCGCTTCAAAATGGGGAAAGCACGTCGCCAAAAGGACGGTTGTTCCTCCAACTGGGTGATGTTCACCTGGGCATGGATTACTTTATATCCATGTTTCTTCGATCTGATGTACGTTTCAGTGCATCATTTCTTGAAAAGGAAGAGAAATCTTCTTTTTATGCAAATAGTTTTCATTCTAAGATTCTTCTGAAAATTATTTGTAAGACACTTGGTGATTTTGTGTTGTTTGAAATTCTTTTTGACTTGGATTGTGCATAAAATTTGTCACACAATCAATGACTACAAATATTTAACTAGAATACGGGTCATTAATTGAAGGGGAGAGTGAATTCAAATTTTATATCATCAAACGGGTTTCTTGATTAATTCATAACACTTTGAATAGCTTTTGTAGTTAATGGGGTATTAGTTGAAGAGGATCTTGCTAAAACTTTATATCAAATGGCCAAACGTGTTAGTTGCTAGAAAGTTTAGGACATTATGTGCAATTTGCTTATAGCTTCCTAGCTTTATGTATCTAGAAGGTTCATTTGTGTTACTTTGGTATCCTTGTTTAATCCCCTAGATACATCAAAACTCAAAACCTAAAAGAAGTAAGAAAACCAGTTGTGTTTGATCTTCTTGAATACTCCTATGACATTTGTATGATCTGAATGAATGAGTTTCAAATGTTGTCTGACTTCTGTTAGTCGATTGCTGCATAATTGTTGTTGAAATAGTGCATATGTTCTCAGGATATCCTTAGGTATATATCTATCGTGTTAGAATCTTGTTCCTAAGATCCTGAATTGAATGATGAAATATGAGTGAATTGCCATGTTCATGATTGCTGATTGCTCTTCATGCTAGATAGTAGTTTGACGTATTTCCTGACTGTGGTTTGATTAAATGAATTTGGTATTATAATGTGGCAAGCTGCTGAAGGGTAGCTATTAAGGAATAGTGTATCTGTATGTATGTACATCTGTGTTGATATTCTTATGCAGATTCCATAGCCAAAATGAATGTGCCAGTTCCCATTCTAACCATTTGATCAGACGTTCAAACTCTATTGATTAGCTCGGAATTCACCACAACAACAACGTCGGCAGCAACAACAACAACAACACTGTCATCACCACCACCACCTTCACTTCAACAAAGCAGTTCATATTCTGATCTCGCCAAGTGGAGATCTTCAACGTGTGGGAAAGTTTTGTTGGTGGATGGAAAATCGATGTTGACCACTGACTCACTCAAAAAAGCGGATGATCACATCATCTGCGCAAAAAGGTCAATATCATTTGTGTCATAAAAGTTATCTTGTGCAAAATGAGCAGTGAATCTCCCTCTTAGATTAAGGGGGAGCAAAGTATGTTTCATCATCAGAACATGTTAAACCTGACCACATTTTCTCCCATGTTTTCTAAATTATTTAAATCAATTGGGATCACAAATCTCAAAAGGTTTGAAATTTTTGATCGGGGGAGAGAATGTGATTTAAATATGAAACCTGATGAAAATGTGATGTTTTGGACTTAAACGTTAGGCTCTCCCATATGTGCTAAACTCTTTCGTATATCGATGCACATATTGAGGGGGAGCAAATGGACAAAAAGGATTTGGCCTCGCAAGCGATCGTGACTCAGACTTGACAAATGAATTGACGATAGCTAAAGTCAGTAGTCGAAAGGACATGTCCTGGACGGGTAATAATTTCAAGCCAGTTTATCTGGTGATGTAAGCATGTCTCGCAAAGGACGTGTCTGAATAGAATGTACCGATTCGAGCGATTTTCCTTGAATGTGATCTGGACGGGTAATAATTTCAAGCTAGTTTACTAGTGATGTAAGCGTGTCTCGCGATGATCATGTTCTTGGAAAATCAATCCATTCAAAAGTGCGAGCTTCACCTGACATGTGCAAATTTATAAAACAATCATTTGAGCACATGTTGAGGGGGAGCATTTGAAAAATATAAAACTCTCAAGTGTTAGCAAAAATGTGTTTTCAGAATAATGAACACTTTGAGAGATTTTTCAAGGATTTGGTTTTATGGCAATCGTGGAAGAATACCAAAGACTGATCATTTTAATGAATGCATGGAGTTATAAGGATGGTTAGGTTAGGCTCAAGTTCCCATGATCCCGCCAGAGCCGGAGGGATCTACCCAGGGACAATCCACTAGTTAGTGTAGAAGTCCTTAGGTATGATTAAAAAAGGAGAAAAGTGAATAAGGGAAGAGTGTCGACTGAGATGGAGCTAGTACTGGAACAAACCCAACAAGGTACTAGTAAGGAAGTCTCGGTAAGCACTGAAGGGGTTGAAGAATGAAAAAGAAATGTAAAGGTAAAGGGTGAAAAGAAAGAAGCCCTCCTTACACTTTAGGCAGAAACCGGGTCAATACATATGCTGTCAGAATCACTTAGTTGATTGCGGACATTGAAGACAAAGTATCATGGACCCAGTGATACGCTGCACAACCCTCCCTAGCCACTCAAGGTCCCTCAAAGGATTCTTGTTTCAATTGTCACGGAGTTCAATACATTTCTATCGTCTCTCTCACTCCGAGTTAGATGATATTGAAAAGGTGGCAGTTCTCTCCAGCCTCCGCTCACTAAATCAAAACGCACTATCGAGTCTTGAGCCACGAGATGCATAATAAGATCTCATAGGGACACGAATTATTTCTACACTGGTTGTTCAACATTAAGTACACCAGTTGTAAACTCATGAGTCCTACGCAGATCTTAGCAATCTGCCAGAACATTTATGAGAGAATTTACAAATGTAATTCTCAATGATTGAATGGAAATTCCTGCCAGGGTCAACATCAAGCAGCCCTGAAAGCAGGTCACTTCGGTAATTCCTTGGGGATTACGCTTAGTGATCACGGCGGTTTCAAACGGTCTACAGTCGTGGAGTGATCTCCAGCGACTCACCTAATCGTTGATATACTACGGTACGATCTTAAAAAGCCCTCTGTGGGTTTTCGATTAGGAACGGTCTGGGTAAGGATTAGAGAAAGTTTTCACACTATGCTGTTAACAATCTCGAAGTCCGAACCTGTAGGTACCGGACGTTTTATTGCTAACTGTCGTATGCAGGAACTTCTGGCGGTTGTGGCTGTTGGATGCTGTAGCTGGTTGCAGTTGTAGCTGGTTGCAGTAAAGATGCCAATCCTCTACCACATGCTCACACTACATCATCATTGTAACTCAACAAAGTCATGATCAACCAAAAAGACCTTCAACACGGCTTCTGCAAACTCTGATGCTAAAGATCATGACACCAAATAGTGTGAGCATGTCGGCTCAAAGATTTACACATCGCATGGAAACATACTACTGAAAGATGGCTTGAAGATATGTTGACATAAATAAATGCCTAAAACATTATCAATATTTATTCATATCTCTATGTTTTGATGATCACAAAATGTAAACTTATTAAAACATAAACTTATAAATTAAACAAGTACTTAGTTGTAAATATTCACTTCTACAACTAAAATCACTTAAGGTATGAATGAACTAATGCTTAATGCATTATATGATCAAAGGAACATTTCCTTAAAAACTAGATTTTTTTATAAAACATCAAAAACATTTTATATATTTTTGAAAAACATTTTTGGTATTAAATAAAAATGTTTAATCTTTTATAAAAATATGAATTCAAATTTTTAACCAAAATCAGTTAAAATGTTCCAGAAAAACCTTCCCCACAAAAGGACAAAATTGGCCAACGTTCAGTAGGGGCGGCCCCCTTAATTTTGCTAGGCGGCCCCCTTAAAATTAAGGGGACCGCCCCCTATTTAAGGGGACCGCCCCCGCTCCAGTAGGCTCCAGCTGTCCAGTTTTTCTCCCTATAAATACCTGCCTTCCCCTGGATTTTTACTCACCTTTTGCACACAAAAACTTTCTGTTTTAAATCCTTGTATATACATTTCAAAATACTTTGATTTTATCTTATTAAGCATTGGTTTCTAAGTGATCCAAGCTTCCTACATTTAAGGGAAAAAGAAGAATACTCCTTCAACATCTAGAGAAGAAGTATTGCAACTTAGCTATCTAAGTTGTGTGTGTCATCATTCATTTGTATATAAGTTGTATATTTGTTAGATAGTTGTGTGTATAATTATTTGGGATAGGTTAGTGTATAAGTAGTGAAGTTGTGTAGTTAAGGTGTGTAAGTAGTGAAGGTGTGAAGAAGTAGAAGTGTACATAGGTTGTGCTAAGTTGTGAAGAAGGTGTGAAGCCGCAGTATATAAGTTGTGAAGAAGTTGTGAATAAGTCGTGAAGTAGTCTTGAAGAAGTAGTCGTGAGGAAGTAGTCGTGAAGAAGAAGTCGTGAAGTAGTCGTGAAGAAGAAGTCGTGAAGAAGAAGTTGTGAAGAAGGTGTGATTAAGTTGTGTACAAGTTGTGAGATTGGTTCTAGCTACGATTAGAACCCGACATCTAGCTTTGTGTCGTTAAGCCGGTGTAAGCTAAAGTTGTGTAAGGTTTTCTCCGCCATAAGGTAGCTTGTTGACATAGTGAAGAAAACTCTCGAGTTAGGTGCTCGGGGAGTGGAGTAGGGCAAGGAAGGTGACCTTGTAGCCGAACCACTATAAATCTCTTGTGTCTCGGTTAGATCTTTCCATCTCTATCTTTCATTTGATTTACTTTACTTTACTTGCATTACTTACTTATATTTATCTATCCTTGTTCATATTGTTTAAGAATTGAAGTCACATAATATCGAATCGAAGTTTTTAAAAGTAAACAAAAGTTTTCAAAATAAAATTTAAAAAGACGTAAAACTATTCAACCCCCCTTCTAGTTTTCCACAAGATACATGTTGGATGATATTTTCGAAGAATACTCAGAGTCATCCAAGACAAAGGAAAAGTCATCAAAAGTTCACTGCTGAAAGCACAATGTTTCAAGACTATGAAGAATCAAAGACTACGAGCTATGAAGACAACTTCAGAAGACAAAATGCTAGAATTCAAGTTATTATTTCCGGGGTGACCTCCCTTAGGGGGAGATTGTTAGGAATATAAATATTCAGATGAAGGCTCGGTCACCCCGTGTATCTATTTAGCATTTACATAGCTCGTAGGCTTATTTATATTAGCTTAGTAATATTAGTATTAGTATTAATAGTATTAGTCGTATTTATATTTGTGGAGTGGGTCGGGGCTTTCCCCACTGTCTGCTCACTCCACAGCCCACTAGGGGCACAATATTAGTAACTATATAAAGCCCTTCCCACACTTGGGAAGGGTTGGAACTCTTGTAACCAAACACACACTAATCTAATATTCACAAGTTTTCCCTTCATCTCTTTCTCTCTCTAGTTCTTCCATCTAACTCAAACATGGATCTAATCTTCCATAACCCAAGACCACCCGAATCATCCACACAATCAAGATGGTTATATCCTACAATAACTATCATGTGTTTTATCTTTTGTTAGGACAAGTGTTTGAGTCGTTTTAGGATAAGTGTTCATGTCTATCAGGGATTATCCCATCGTGTCTATTTAAGCAATTGCAATCAATGAAATCGTCAAGCTTTTGTCAAATAAAAATATATCTGGTCTTCTTCTTCGTCTTTAATTCTTTGGGAGCAAGCACGCTTTGAGGATCAATGGTTGCCTTCTTTCAGCAACAAAACAAGTAGTAATAACAGCGGACCGCAAAACCAAAACTTAACAACGTCACGTTTTACAGTGTCACGTCAGGAACCTATTGACGAGGCTGTATTTGTGAAGGTGTTAGTGGATGGTAAACAAGATGACGTGAAAGTGGTGAAAGTGGTGGGTGTGGCCGATGAGCAAAACAATGACAAGCCAAACGTGTTGGAAGGTAAATGGGTTATTGGTGTTGGGGTAAATGAAAATAACAAAGGGGTTGATAAAGAAGTCCAATACTCTGTTTATACCCTACATGTTCTTATTCCGTTCTTGAAGCGTCTTAATGACAAGTACATAAAGAAGAAAAAGATGGAGGCTGCAATTCAAAGAAGATTATGGGATCCCGGAATTAAAAGTGCTTTTCAAGACAACACCTTGAGGGCAAGGTGGTTTTGAAGGAGTGAGAAATAATATGCCTGTGGATATGCATAGGGACTTCGTGATGGGTTGGGGTAGCCGTCATACTTATCAATTGTTTAGGATATGTTTTTAGGACAAGTATTTGTTATGTTTTAGGATAAGTCTTGTGTTTGTGTGAGTTGTCACATAACTAGTATTTAAGGTCATGTCATTAATGAAAAGTAATCAATCAAGTTTAAAGATCAAAATATCTCTCATTCTTCTTTTCTATTTTTCTGACGGAGCTCGCATCACGCTTGAAGGGGTGCTACTATCGATACTACCTTAACGGGTCGTATTATGAGGCCCTAAGAATTATTTAATCAACTAATAAACATTTTGCAATTAGATTATCCATATATATGTAATTTATGCATGATTTTATGGTTTCTTATGTATTCGTTTCAGATCAAGATAGGTAAAAACAAACTAAGAAAAAATTCATTGCAAATCCAAACCAAAAGCAAATAAATAAACGTAACATAATTCCCTACCTCTTTTTGTTTGGAGCAAACGTCGTGCTAATAACGTATTATGAAATGTAGAGAATGAAAGATCGAGGAAAAAATGAGATGATTGATATTAAGTTGTGATCACAAATGAATACAATGAGTCCCTTTTATTTATAACGGTTTAGAGGGTGTAAAACCTAGCTAAATACATTCTAGAAATAAAAGAGAATATACATAAATTTATTTTCAGCATATATATAGTTTTTATAAATAAATCCCTTATTATTTATTAGATATTTGATAAATAAATTTTGTTATATAAAAAAATCGTAAATAGTTAAAATCATAGGCTAGTTTTTAATAAAGTTATTTGTTGAACAAAGTGCCAAAGTCAAAAGATATCTCTTTCGTCATTTCGTGAATATTTTACTTCGCCAATTGACATTTCAAAATAAACAATACTTATGTATTAAACTTCATAATAAAAGGTCAATAAATGAAATAAATATGGAAAATATTCAATTCTGCAAAAATGTCAACGAAATCAAATTTTAGGTATAAACAAACATTGATCTACCAAATCTATACCATTTCATTCTCTCATGTTCAAAACATCTACACAAACAAACTACACGTACATACTAGCTGTATCCCACTTGACATCTTTCAAGATCAAAACCAAAATCTATACCAATTATACAAATTCACAATTATTTTTAAGTGACATTGGAACATTGACCTTCTTAGGATCATAAGCAACTGAACACTCGATCTTGTTGTAGAATTTCGGTTTTACCAGTTTACCTAAAACGTACCCTCTCGATCGAACTTCGAAGCTTAGTTTTAGTGGCACGGGTGCAGTTGGTATCCCCTTTAAACTCTTTAGCCCCTGCCCGCTTCCGTACAAAGGTACTTTATCCCCGACAACTGATACCGTCACTAATCGCTGACTCTTTCTCTTTTGATAGAACTTTTTTATCTACAACATTAAAATTTACTCATTACAATAACAGGAAAGGAAAAGATTCAATTAATAGTTTTTATGAACGAATTTAAGTTACTAGACCAAAAAGTTTAAAAAAGAGTATAAATGTGTCTATATCCGTCAAAGTCGTGTATGTGAATGATTCAGTGATAGAGGACTATGGTGTGTAAGAACTTTTCACTAAAATGTATAAAATTCATCAAAAAATTTAACTTTTACATATAAGTTTGTTTGGGAGGTAAAAGAATCGGCCGACAAATGTAGCCTTATTCATGAACATGTTCATTCGTTAACCGGACAAATGGACAAACGCGTATGTTTAAACGGGTGAGCTTTCTTGTTATTTTCATTCATTAAATATGAGGATGTTAATGTTCGTTCATTAAGAGATTAAACGAACGCAAATGAACGAACATAAATGAATGTGTGAAAACAAACAAGAAATATACAAAATATGTGTGTTTATTTGTTTGAGTATACCAATTTTTAATATATATAATAAAAATGCATGATACACGACCATAAACAAATAAATGAACATTAACAAACATATAATCAGACGTTCACGAACAAGACTTTTGTTCATGCCCATTCATTTAACCAAACAGACATAAAATCTTATTTATCTTCGTTCATTTGATAAATAAACGCGTATAAACAAATATTTTACCGCAATATTCATTAAATATTCACTGATAGTTCAATTTAAATATTCATTTAAAGTCCTATGTTTGATACATGGCATAAAATTTTCTTTTTATACGAAAATACTCAACAATTTCACAACTTTGTTTTCAAATCTCCGGTCCTCAAATTAGTAAAAGAACTAAAATTCAGACAAACAATTAACTCCACAAACCGTTCGGTAAAAAGTTCGTTTATGTTCATTTATTTATAACGAACATGAACAATATTTTACGTTCGCTTAGTTAAATGAACGAACATGAACAAAAGTCTTGTCCGTTTATTTATGTTCGTGAACGTCCGATTGTACGTTCGTTTATGTTAATTTATTTATTTAAGTTCATATATCATATCTTTTAATTATATAATTTTAAAATTAGTTTGTTTAACCAAAACAACACTTATAAAACAATATATTGTGGATAATTGAATAAAGTTTATTTTTGTTTGTCTATATTTATTTATGTTCGTTTAGTTTCTTAATGAACGAACATGAACAACTCATTTTCTTAATAAACGAACATGAACAAAAAAATTCGTCCGTTTAAACGTTCGTGTCCGTTTATTTGTCCGATTAAAATTAAACGAACGAACATGAACAATGCTCTGTTTATGTTCGTCCGGTTCATTTACAGCCCAGTTATATAATATTATTTCCTCCATCTTTAATATATTTTGTAAGGGAAACGTGTAAATCAAATAGAGATAATTTTTTGAAAAAAACATCATACTTGTCACAAATGTCAGTTCTGCGTAACGAACTAAAAAAAAAAAAAAAAAAAACTCTTTTATACATTAATGTTGACATTTTTGTTTGCATGTGAGTAATAAAGATAAAAAAAATCCTGTCATGACCATTTTACCATTGAATTTTTTAAAATTGCGTCCACCATCCTTTTTTTTTTTTCGGAATTTTTTTTCCAATTTTTTTTCGAAATTCTTTTTCTTTTTCTGATTTTCTTTTCGAAATTCTTTTTTTTTTTTTCAAATTTTTTTCTGAAATTATTTTTTTTAGAAATTTTTTTTCGTGAAATAATTTTTTTTAGAAATTTTGCTTCTGAAATAATTTTTTTAGAAAAATAATTTTTTTCGAAATAATTTTTTTTTTCAATAATTTTTTTTCGAAATTATTTTTTTTTCCATTTTTTTGTCTGAAATCATTTTTTTCGAAAAAAAATTCTAAAAAAATGGAAAAAACTAATTTAGAAAAAACATTTCCAAAAAAAAGTAAATTTCGAAAAAAAAAATTGGAAAAAAAATTCAAAAAAAATAGGGATGTTGGACGCAATTTTCTCCAAACAACATGGACCATTCATGTAATTTAACCTAAGGACGATGGATGCAATCTTCGCAAACCTACATGGACCATTTATGTAACTTGGAAGGGTAAAATGGTAATAATACTTAAAAAAGACAAAATAGTCGAGTTGGATGGTCAGACAATGAAATTTTTTTGTTTCGTACGCGAAAGTCACATTTTTCACAAGTACGATTTTCCCAATAAAATACTAATAAAAGATAAGTGTGTGAATTTATCTTAAATGTGTCAGTTAATGTGTCTATTTATATAAGTGCCGTGTGAAATAAACTACTACTTCCGTTTCAAAATAAATGTGACTTTTTAAAGTCTTTTTGTTCAATTTTGATCATAAATATTTTTATTTGTGTTATATAATACTTGATGCAAAATATATGTATCCATTAGCTTTCAAATGAATTTTGATAGGTATAATTTTCATAAAGTATTATATAACGCAAATAAAAATATTTAAAGTCAAAAGTTACCCAAAATTAAACTTACAGTGCCAGAGCCAACTGCAATTTGAGAAAATGAAAGATCAAGCGGTGTGGATGTCACGTGTAAACCAAAGAAAGTAGCGGTGTTACGGAACGTAAATTTAACAGTCGAATTCAACGTCACCATATCCGTCGCAACTCCCGTGAAATCTGAACCAGCCTGAACCATGAACCTCTCAAACGTAATACTCTGTAAAAAAAAACATAACAATTCAAACAAAAGTACTTAATAATTCGAACAGACTCTGCTATGTTAGAGTACGCGCAATGCAAAAACTTTTCTTTTCCAAAAGTTTTTATGCATTACATCAAAATCTTTTTGAAAAGTTTTTTTCAAAGACTTGATAAACCTTTGAGTATTTGCAAAAATCTTAACCTCGAGTCTTTGCAAAAATCTTTCTCTCTTGATGGCTCAAGTCATTAAATGCATTAAATACATAAAAATTGCTGATGCT